>JAWPHD010022550.1:0-24736 GCA_037043455.1 Cyrtodaria siliqua | reverse complement strand
CTCATCATGTCGCACTTTGTAGAGAAATGAGTTACAAAGTAAAGTAAAAGATTAAATGTGATTAAGTTAAAAGTCGCTCAGACTACAAATCAGTAGTGTTATTACTTATTAGTCCTTTGGGATCATCCAACAAAATCTTTGTGAATCTAAAGTAAAATACTATGGAACGCCATGACTGTCTTATGATGTTGCCGATTAATATATGCAGTGCATTTCCCTTTATATGTGGTAGATCTTTCATGATATGCAGTGCATTTTTAATTATATGTGGTAAATAAATCTTTATATGTGGTAGAAAGTATTTATATGCAGTAGATCAATCATTATATGCGATAGATAAGTCATTGTATGCAGTAGATAAACCATTATATGCGGTCCAGTTATCGTTATATGTGGTGCATTTATTACTATATGCAGTAGTTTATCTAATATATGAGGTCCTTTGAACATTATATGAAGTACGTTTGTATTTATATGCAGTGCTTCTGTTGACTTTATATGTGGTACATATTCTAATATACGTGGTGGATACGTCTTTATATTCGGTGGTTTCAATTGCATTATATTCGGTACAAACGACTTTATACGTGGTGCATTTCTGATGATATGCAGTGCTTTTTCTATTATATGCGGTGGTTTTTTCATTATGATGATGAGATCAATCGGAACACTCGTTTTTTTAAGATGTTACGATTTTATCGGAAATCTAACTAGACTGCTTCACTGCGTATGTCCCGTTTCACTCAAACAAGGAGGAGCAAACAAGCGACAGTCAAACGCCGATTTTATCGGCCGAAAAAAATCGCTCACGTAAAGTGCATTCCAACTGCGATTATGGTCAAGCATCTCGTCTGATCTATGTTCTATAAAAAGATATGGCAAGTTGGGCTTTTTCTCAATATTGATTACACAATGCACGCGCGTGACATACATAAATAGAGGATATTTGTTGATGTGGAGTGAATAAATAGAGAATATTTGTTTCTTTGGAGTGAATATAGGGTTTAATCCACTATTTCGCTGGAAAGTATATAATAAATGCATACATTACAATTACTGAGGAAGTGTACGCGCTAAATACACAATCACTCTTATTCCCAAGGATAGTCCCCCATGTTGGTACGTACCATACCAAGTTCTGTACCCGGTGTCCTTATAAGGAAAGAATGGGCTGGTGTCTTCCGGGGATGTGGTTGTGAACAAAATACATCCACACACCCTTGACCCCAAAGGGATGGTATTTTCCTGGTTTTGTGAGAATGTGGTAAGGAAGGTGTTGTTTTTCTTGCGATTGCAGCAGTGAGGATGTGGTGGTGGTGTGTGTTTGGTGGTGGTGGTGATGGTGGTGGGGTGGGGAGGGAGGGGTGTGTGTGGGTGAGGTGAGGCGGGGCTACACAAATTCCATGAGGGAAGTGTCTGCGGGGGAAATGAGGGGTTAACGAATAAAAACCCACGGGGTATGGTGGCTGGAGATTTTTCCATTTTTTTAGGATATCAGTAATTACTGAGAGAATACACGCAAAACAATTATGAACCTATCAATTATTTTCCCCGCCGGTGTAGGGGTAGGGTCGCAACGGGCTCACCCAAGGAAAATCGATTTGTTCTATCCCCTCCCTAGGAGATCATTTTTAGGGTAATCCCCAATGTTGGTATTATACCAGTTCTGTCTGAGGTCCCTACCCCGGTGTCAACGTTGTTGGTCTAATTCAACTTTTCCACGCAATATCTGTGGAAGGAAAATATGTTGAAGGGGATGGTGGTGGGGAAGCGGGGTTCAGGGGGTATTTTCGAGATTTTTTTCCAGGATGGGTTGGTGTATTTTTCGAGATTTTCCAAGGGACTGGGGTGTTATTTCTAACGCCGATCTAGTCAACGTGTCTATGTTTGACCTAATTGTATTCAACAGTTCGTGTTTTTTTAAATTATTAAAATGAATCCAGTCTTGGAAGTAAGACAGTTTTTGTTCTATTTATAAAACTGGGAAATCCTCTAATTGCGTAAAGCGAGTATATACACTGGCCATAAATAATCGATAATGACAGCGTTCTATGTGCAGTCGTTTATATTTAAACGCCGTGTAACAGTCTAAATCGTAACATCTTTAAAAACGAGTGTTCCGATTGATCTCATCATCATAATGAAAAAACCACCGCATATATAGAAAATGCACTGCATATCATAAGAAATGCACCACGTATAAAGCCGTTTGTACCGAATATAATGCAATTGAAACCACCGAATATAAAGACGTATCCACCACGTATATTAGAATATGTACCACATATAAAGTCAACAGAAGCACTGCATATAAATACAAACGTACTTCATATAATGTTTAAAGGACCTCATATATTAGATAAACTACTGCATATAGTAATAAATGCACCACATATAACGATAAATGGACCGCATATAATGGTTTATCTACTGCATACAATGACTTATATATCGCATATAATGATTAATCTACTGCATATAAATACTTTTCTACCACATATAAAGATTTATTTACCACATATAATTAAAAATGCACTGCATATCATGAAATATCTACCACATATAAAGGGAAATGCACTGCATATATTAATCGGCAACATCATAAGACAGTCATGGCGTTCCATAAAATACCGCTTGAGAACGGTACTAGTGGGCATGGGAGGTGTTATAAATTATATTACCTCTCAAGAACTGATTCAGTAAGATCGGTTCTGCTACTTTTAAATATTACTTGTATTTGTTGCTTCCAAAGAATCTCGTTTTTAATATTTATTTACTTCTTTTGTTTAATGGAACCTTCCTTAAGCCAAGACGCTTCCGTGCAATCAACTCTTGTTTATTAGAATGACATCGACAGTTTATGTACAAAATATGTAAAAGTTGAAAGATAACCATATAGATATAACAGCACCTTAATGCAATAGAACCGTAGGTCCCTGCTGCACCAAAAGCTAAATCAAATGACCAGGTGTAATAGGCAGTAAACAAGACACTACTAATGTGTACTGATTAAATCGATGTAATGTTTACATGAAGGGGTAATCCATCATTACGTGGTCCTAGTATTAACTTTCATACCCCATCCAACCCCTTTTCCAAGCAGCGAAAACGGGGTTGACCGGGGTATCAAATAAAACCTTAATTTTCGCTTTAAAAGTTAACACATTGTAAAATTAAAACATTTAGTAGGTAATTTTAAACAGTTTATCGCATTGTTTTGAGTAAAAAATATTTTTAAACGTGTTTTATTATCGAAATATCCGTTTTAAAATCCTGCTAATATAAGCTTTCCCATCGCTTAATGTAATTAAGGCGGGACCACGTAATGATATATGGCACAACGCAACATCCGCTGACAACAGTGAACGCACCATATCTGTGATTATCAAACTGATTGCAATCAAACTGATTACATAGTCTGACCAAACTATAACAATTTACCTCAATATTCTATACTATAGTTGTAAATACAAATAATTTAGCTTTGAAGGCAGGTTGATAAATAACTATTGTACAGCCAATATATAAATAGGGATAAGCCCAGGTAACCCTTGTTCCCATAAGCAGCAATGAACCTGACATATCTCAAATAACTTCAGTATGGCTGAATACTTTGGGATAAATGATACCTTAAAATAGCTTTGCTCGACACCCTTACCCCGTTTTCATAGATATTCTAAAGCACTTCGTTTCAAAGTTGTGATGGAGCTGACATTTGAATTAAAAAGGACACTACTTGGATGTCCTTCTTTTCAAAAGTTAAATACATTATTTACCACACATAATGACAGTTTCTCTGATTTTTTTTATATAAATGACCAAATTTGAGATACTTTTGAATGTGTGTCTGAAAAAAATAATCGCTGGCGCAAACAAGCACCCCAAACACTAGATCCAGTGTATAGTTCATGGTAGCTATGGTTGGCATACACGAAGCACAATTTGTTCACAAAATGTCAATAAATATAATATTGGTGTCACCATTCTGAATCCCAACTGCCTTGTTCTGTATTTTATATATAGCAATCTATTGATAATGTAATGAATTATACGTCAACAATTATTCTAGCGATATACAGATGTCATCAACGCAAATATTATTTCCTTACTGAACAATGTCTTCAGAGTCCTTAGAGAAATTAAAAAATGTAAATTTTCTGCAAATATTGTGGAATATGAATCAACATCCGTTATATCAAGACAACTATGCTTTCATTAAATAATGATAAAGTAGTATTTGTGGAATATTATTTCTATTATCTACACAGTTGTCGTTTGTTCATGATTCTGATATTCCTAAGAGTAATCCATATGCATACCACTTCATAATCACACGTCAGTTTTAGTATTTCTCCTATGTCAATGTTTCCAGATCTAAATATTTTAAAGGAAAACAAACGCAGCTCGGGAATGTACGCTATATAATTATACACTTATTTCCATGTAATATTCCATAGAAATTCCAAACAGTTTTGTACATAAAGGGTTGCAGCCAGACTAAGTAAGAAAAGTAACGAAACAGTTAACTTTGTAACACAAAATTTAGAAATGTTGAAATTATGCTTTGAAAACTTGAGCCATTTCAGTACTATATTCAATGTAAAACGATTGCAAAATGTCGTATCCTATGTTTGCTCAACTGCTTGAGTCAAACGCGAATACTATCAATAATGCAACTTCAAAAGAATAACATTTGGTGTGTTATACGTTGTTTTTTTATTGATTCCGTAAGGAAAATTATACTATAGTCACGTATCATTCGATTAACAGCAGCATATTATACAGACAATATATAGCAGAAATTCCGAGTTGCATTTCTTTTTTCCTTTAGTATAAAAGTGTAACGGATGAACAAATACATATGAAATATCTAAAATGACAAATCGACGTACAATATACGGAATGTTTACAATTACGATTAACAGAATAATTCTGTGCAAGATGCTCATGACAGTTCATTATTCAACGCATACAATTGATGTAACAACATAACACCTAATAGGTTAAACTTCGTGTTTTTGCGTTGCGTAGTATTAGAGCAGCAAGATACATGTATATTCATGGTTTATGACCAAAATTCAGGACAAACATAAACTGAGGAGTGTCTGGTATTGTGTTTGGTAGGTATCTGTCAGAATTAAGATCGTCCCTGCTTGCATAGTTTTGGAACTTATAGTGTTGTTTAAATACACCATCATTTAGACAGCCGTGCTACATAATTCACCAGACTGGCAGACACGATTTATAATTCACTGTGTATACTTCCTAATATTGCGATTCCATGTTGTTGTTTTCTTGTAAATACGTGGCAATGTTATATTTCATTTCTATATACACATACAGTTCAAGATAGGAGCAAATATCATTAAAGAATTATCTGTTTTCTTTTGATGGAAAATAATTATTATTACTTCATAATAATAATGATGATAATAATAATAATAATAAGAAGAAGAAGAAGACAAAGAAGAAGAACAATAATAATAATAATAATAATAATAATAATAATAGTAATAATAATAACAATAATAACAATTTTACAACCCCTGATATATTTTAAAAGTAAAACCGCTGCGTAATGCACACTTTGCAATCTTAAAAATATTTCATTTGTGTCATAATGAACAATTATGAGGTGCAGTCAAATGCAGAATAAAGACAAATCCACAAAACCGCAAAACTATAACCTAAAATATAGTTTGTTATAATTGTCCTCACTTGTAAATGCTTGTAAAAACACTTGGCTTGTTATAAAAAGGCAGTACATTTTATTGATGGAAATGACGTTTTAAAACACTTAGTACCGACACAACGGTCAAATACACGATATTGAACAACCTTTGATATGCACACTTGACTAACCCTTATAAGCAATTAAGATAATTCGTTATCTGTATATACCTTAATAAACGCATCAATGTTTGTTACCTATCTGAACCAGACAGACTAGTTTGCTACACTTGTTTCATGATAATTGTGTCTCCTGAGTTTTAGTAATGGAAGTCAAGGGACCTGATTATGCCATGAATACCGATATTTTATAGGATCAGGAAATAGAAGTCCTAACAACGGAAATCAATCAGCGAATATGTTAATGTGAAGCCCGGCGAGGCATATATATTCAACACATATTGTCTTAATTGTATCGTAGGCTTAATAATGTCAGTTACATTTACTGGAAAAGAGAAGCAATTTGAAAAGCACGTCACGTATAAGAATTGAGAAAACACTATAACAATTCAATGCAAATGAATTTTGAAACTATTTTCCATTTGTTTACACTCATGACTATTGGTAAACTATTTGCATACTATTGCTAATAAGTCATATTGAAATATTGCTCAAACTGAGCTGATATTTTAACTCTAGTGATATGTAAACACTGTATTTCACTATACATTGACAGTATGCTTACAATGTACATCATTTGCTGGGACAAGGGTAATGTGTACATTCAAGCAGTTCCATTCAGTAGTAATGCTATTGTTGTTTTTGGTAGTTTGTTGACATTTTGTTCTCCGGCCTAGAAAATAAAAATTCGAATTACCGAATGCGGTCTGTGGTTACTTTTGCTTCGTCAATAAATGTTGTCGTTAAGCCATGTCTGATACGAAACTAGACATGACATATGCGATGTACCATTTCCGTTACCGGAGAAGATTTGAAGTTATGAGTTTAGGACTATTCCATCTAGGTTATACTTAAAATGCGTAACGCTAACTAGTAATGCATTGCACCGCAATACGAGTATAAACGCGATACAAAGTGAACTATTTGATATTCCTGAGATTTCCTATCCTACAGATGGTTTGTGACAATATAACTTGTCATGGTTCTATTTTCTCAGAAGTTACATTAAAACGAAGTTCTTCGTTTTTACAGAAACTGTTTAATAATTGGGAATTCGTACATTTAGACAGACTTATTAAAGACTTGGTTCATACTCAATTTTAACACACAGTTTTCACGATCTTCTTATGACTCAAAAAGAAGAAAAATAATAAAAAGCTTACATTTGTTTAGCTTTAAACATCAGTCAATAGAAGGAATGCTGACTTTAACCCAGAAGGAAAATTTAACCCAGAGCCATGTTCAGACTAATCACATACCGGTCACGTGACATGCTGCTTCCGTTGATAGGTATGTAAATGACCACTAGTAATGGATTCCACTTAGATACCGCGCTTTCTAATCAAGGATAAACAAGAAATTCATGACACCAAGTGACAGATTGTAACTGGAAAATTCGTAAGTCCTGTCTATAAAAGACTCTCTAAATGGAAATTTAACCCAGGGCCATGTCCAGACTAATCCCATACCAGTCACGTGACATGATGTTTCCATTGATAGGTATGTAAATGACCACTAGTAATGGATTCGTTTCTATACCGCGCTTTCTAATCAAGGATAAACAAGAAATTCATGACACCAAGTGACAGATTGTAAATGGTAATTTAACCCTGAGCCATGTCCAGACTAATCACATACCGGTCACGTGACCATTTAAATTACCATATATCACAGAAGAAAACATGAACCAAGTGTCTGATCATTGGAAAAGATACCATATACAGCAAAAATGAATAAAACTGCCTTTGGGGATTGAAATTATTTACTTGTTCTTGATAGAGAGATTACAATGCTGACACGGTGAAGGTTTTTTACCAAGCCATTGCTATATATGGCAATGCAACACCTTCTGAATTTATTGCTTTAATGTTGACTCACATTTGTGCTAAAAGTGACACAATCTATTGGGAGATGAACTGTATTATACAGCGTTTGTTTAGGGTGTGCTTCCTTAAGCAAAATAGTATACAAATGTTGTGTTCAGAGAAGCTCTCCAAACGTTTTCGCTAATGAGTATTTTCATAAAAAAATGAGAGGTTTACTAACAAGGTATGGCTTACGTTGCTACATTCAAACCTTAGGGAGTCTGTTATCATTTTTATTTGCTCAAAGATTTCCTGAAAATATATTTTATTTTATAAATCAATATCAAATTTAACTCAAATGAGAAGTAATGAGCCCTCGTATATCACAAAATGTTCCTTGTAGTTGATGTAAATCACCATTAATCACAGAAGGTATGGAATAAACTAAATGTCTGATATTTGAAAAAAAATTGCATAGACAGCACAAATGAATACAACTGCGATTGGGGATTAATTTAATTTACTTGTGTTTACGATAGAGAGATTAAAATGCTGATACGATGAAGATTTCTAGCCAAGCAATTTATTTGTGGCGATACAATAAATACTGATAAAGGTGATCCTTTGAGAGCAGCAAACACAATTAAGAGAATAAAGCAGCAGACTCGGTTTTATTGAGTCTGTTCATGAGAAGTAATGAAAGAAGCAACACTTCTCACGCCCCTAGCACCGGCTTAAGCGGTATTCTACTTCAAAGCCACCCATATTGGGCTCGTTGGTCCCAAAGGACCAGTAAAAAATAACACTACTGATTCATAGCACGGGGAGACTTTTTTACAGCCGCCACACTGCACTAAACGAACGCTAGTGTGAATGTCAATAAATACTGATAAAGGTGATCCTTTGAGAGCAACCCTTTTAGGAGAAGAACATCATAAGTATTTTACTTTCGTTCTAATCTTTGTTCTGCTATTGTGTACAGATTCCATGTTGTAATAATAATGAGAAATAAAATATGTTTAAACCAACTATACTACCTGTAAAATATAGCTTCCATTTATACTGATAAAACTGCGATGCATTAAATTGGAAAGTAGACATTTGTGATGTATAACGGCAAGCTTTTTCCATTGATAGGTATGTAAATGACCACTAGTAATGGATTCCATATAGGACCAGTTTCTATACCGCGCTTTCTAATCAAGGATAAACAAGAAATTCATGACACCAAGTGACATATTGTAAATGGAAAAGCCGTAAGTCCTGTCTATAAACGACTCTCTAAATGGAAATTTAACCCAGAGCCATGTCCAGATTAATCACATACCGGTCACGTGACATGCTGTTTCCGTTGATAGGTATGTAAATGGCCTTGGTAATGGATTCCTTTTTCCGTTTTTAACTCACAGCCAAGTCCAGATTAACCACATACCGCTCACGTGACCATTTAAATCACCATAAATCACAGAAGAAAGCATGAAATAAACCAAGTGTCTAATCGTTGGAAAAGATACCAGAGACAGCAAAAATGAAAAAACTGCCACTGGGGATTGAAATAATTATTTACTTGTTCTTGATAAGGAGATTACAATGCTGACACGGTGAAGATTTTTCTGCAAGCAATTGCTCAATACGGTAATGCAACACCTTTTGATTTTATTGCTTTAATGTTGACTCACATTTGTTCTAAAAGTTACACAATCCATTGGGAGATGAACTGTATTATACATCGTTTGTTTATGGTGTGCTTCCTTAAGCAAAATAGTATACACAGATTGTGTTCAGTGAGCGCTCCAAACGTTTTCGCTAATTAGTATTTTCATTAAAAAACTGAGAAGTTTACTAACAGAGTATGGCTTACGTTGCTACATGCAAACCTTTAATTTTATCAATCAATATCAAATTTAACTCAAATGAGAAATAATGAGCCCTCGTATATCACAAAATGTTCCTTGTAGTTGATGTAAATCACCATTAATCACAGAAGGCATGGAATAAACTAAATGTCTGATCGTTGGAACATATTGCATAGACAGCACAAATGAATACAACTGCGATTGGGGATTAATTTAATTTACTTGTTATTACGATAGGGAGATTAAAATGCTGATACGATGAAGATTACTAGCCAAGCAATTTATTCGTGGCGATACAAAACCTGTATGACGTATAAGATTTAGGACAAGCATTGGTTCTTATAGTTCGTATATCACAACAATCTGCGTGTAGATAATATAATAAATACGTTTCGCATGTTCTTGCAGAAGGAATCAGCTACAGAGTCTCTAAAAGGTGTTTTGTTGTCGTGAGGTGCTGGTATAGCTGACATATGCATGAAGACACGCCGATAGTCACATCTATAAGAGTACATGCCCACACTTGTAAGCAACATATGTCTTTCCAACGTGCTACATTTTTGGTGTTTATAATTAGGATTTTTATCAGTGTCTAAAGGAATTGTATTTGTCTATACGACTCGGTGTAGAAATTAACATGCTGAAATATCGAGCTCGATCAAGTTGAACGATTAACTTTATACAAAATCTTATGATTTCTGATAGGTTGTAAGTACCGGTTCCCAATTCAAACAATTGCAAAGGACTGATTTTAAAGTTTTGTCTTTCTAGTTTTTTGCAAGTAATTACCATATACACTTGACTATATCTTAATGGTTTACTTTGGAAAAGCTCGTATCCTGGATCTGCGTTCGACATCGCTAAATAAAACCTTATCCTAGGGTGGACTTGAGCCGGTAACCAGAAGAATCAAAGGTTGAACATGATCGCAATCGCAATTAGTACCATCCGTGAGGTTTAAGCGACCGTGTGACTTTTTACGTTCATATAAGTGGTATGTCTTTTTGCTTTTGGTACAAAAGGTAAGGAAACAGATCATCGGAATATTGACTAGCAATAATTTATAGAAGGTTTGCTTTTCAATAAGAGCAAATTGCTAATTCGTAGAACACTGAATGTCGTTTTAGTTTTCTAGTTTTCAGGTTTTCTTGTAGATCATGTAGATATGGACTTGTTAATGGACATAAGTAACAAGCTGAGTGTTGTACTCTGTAAAGCTAACTTGACAGATTATGGGAAAATAATAGTAGGACAAGTCTAGAGTGAGAATGAGGGACAACGAATGTCGTAGACGTTCTATTTGTTCAGGATATGGTTGACTTGCTGATTATATAAACATAAATGGTGTGCCAATCATTTCTGCAAGAATTCTAAATTCTATAAAACTAGCTCAAACATGTAATATTGATTAAACGGTGGCGCTTAATTACTGAATAGTAGCTCTCGTGCAATTTAAATTATAATATCCTTCAGTTCAACGTCATATAGCATGTCCAATACTAATTACCTCTACTCTCAAACAAGGGATATACTGCATGACCGAACTTTCTTTTTAAAATTAAAACGATTGTAAGACGTAAGACGTGAAGCATACTCAAACATATTGCCATTATTTATAAACCGTAATTTAACTACCTTAAATGAATTTAAATTTAAATATTAATCAGCGGAAAAAAAAGATATTCCGGAAGTTCATTAGCTAATTCTAAATAACGATTGTCGTTTCTAATTATGTTTATCCTAATTAGCATGATTAGAACCCAAAGAACACATGCAAACCAAAAGCTATACTACTTGAGAACTGTCATTGATCGTGTTAAATATTCCTTTCATCTAATATGGTTATTCAAAAAATTTAGAATACACGTTTCATACAGGCAAAAGATTGCTTAATATAAAATGGACCTGAAAATGTGTTTTTAAGAAAAATTCATGGTTTAAGGAAAAGGGGGATAACTCCGCTGTGTACTGAACAGTTAAAAAAATGTTTTTAATCTACATGTTTCTATCTACATGTTTTAAAAAAACGTTTAGAATCTAAATGTTTCAATATACATATACATGTTTCAATATACATCATTAATTGCTTCCTGTTTTGCTCTCTATATAATAAGGGAAAGAAAAAGATGTACTTTTTATTTTTGCTCAGTACATTAGGTTAATTAAGATGATACAATAAGAGATAACCATCCTATAATGTATGCCTTCTGGGTCGGTATTTAAGTGGTTTTAAACTGCGGTCTGAGAAATCTGTTATACGAAAATTCCATTTTAACGGTAATTATAAATATATCAATGTAAATATTAGTACTGTTCATAAAAGTATCTATCAAGCCAACAGAGACACACTTTACAACATATGTACATCGTTTCTAAACCTACTGACGACAATATATATATATATATATCTATCTTACAAATTTCGAGAATCCAAACTCTATAGATATACTATAAACGTCTTTAACCAGCCTGCAAACTAAACCCCAAAATTAGAGCGTCGAATTAAGTTACCAACTCGTATTTCATTTTATGCATAATCACGGGTATTTTAAGAAACTGTGAATAAACCTTTACTTTTAATCTGTACGTATACATTATTATATGACCTGAACACATGGATAGAGTTTTGATAAACAGTTTTGTATTGTAATTTTGACTTTATTTGGCGGGTTAGTTTCTTTGAACATACACATACACAATATTGTTCCATCACACTAATTGTAATGTAGATAGAATGTAACGCGTTTATTCTACTCGTGCTTTTCGTGTCCGGTTTATTATTCCTAAACCGATAGAGATATTTAGATGAAATGTAATATGTGTAGTGATCATAACTAACATAAATGGTTCTTATTAGAATGTTTAATGTCAAAGTCCTGACTGTGTGTCGGGTCCATTACTCATACAAAGTTCGAGATATTATGATGAAACTTGATGTGTATACTTATGTATCATCAATTGAATGTGTGCCACGAGCCGCCTCAGATAGAGGGAATGATACCGGAATCCGGAAACTATCGAATGTATGGCTATTATGGTTCTGTTACGTACATGCGACACACGATGATAAGGATTTTTTTTTGTTCATGGACACATAGAAGACACCCATTGACGCCTATGAATCAAGGTCTCGAGCCATTTTCATGGAAGATTGAAACTACATTGTGTAATGTTGCGAGGCAAAACTATAACAATAAGGTTCTTTGTAATTGTATATCAGTTCACATGAGACTTCTTTCGAGTACTTTGTTTGTATTCATATATACATGATCATCTTTGTGTTATAATTATATTGCATATTAATGCTTTTAAATTTTTAAACACCAGCTGCCTGTTTGGCCGCTGACCGTTCCAAGGCGATAGCCCTATTGTCAACCATTTTTATAAGTGATTGCATCGCCTTTTATTTATCCTGGTAATTGTTGTTTGTTTTCTACGGAGCCCCGCAGGTGACATGCAGAAAAAATAATTTAAAGCGTTCGCACGCTCTACTACAGCGTGCGAGCGCCCTACTACAGCGTGCGAGCGCTTTACTACAGCGTGCGAACTCTCTAGCAACAGCGTGCGAACGCTCTAGTAGCCGTAAACTGATAACGGCATTGTGTTCAAATGCAACAATACTCAATATGTCTTTATAAGACAAACCTATATGGAAATAAAATTCAATAAGTTCTTTCATGTGCACCATGATGTATTAACTTAGCATAACAGTATAACTGTACTCGTATCTACGACGGCCCATTTGACTAACTTTTATTTCACTTCATAATTCCTAATTCCTAATTCTGAATTCCGAATTCTAAATTCAGAACACATTAAAAATAGTGTTGCTTCTGCGTCAAAGGTGCTTAGATTAATGAGAATGCTTAATACACTCAATCAGATATACTTGTCTTATATCCGAATTATGTAAATCTTTTAAATATTGGGTATTGTACATTGGAAACTCAAGAGGTCGTGGGTTCAAATCTCACAGGAGGCATATTTTTTCTTGTTATGGCCCCGAAGGAAAGGGGGGCATATAGTTGTCACACTGTCAGTCAGTCCGTCCGTTCGTTCGTCAGTGCGTTCGTTTGTACTATCATGTCTTGTATTTGAGACCTATACCTTCAAAAAACATTAAAATGTACTCAAAGGCTGACGCGTCGCCTTCGCCGCCACTGCCGATGCCGGAAAAGTGATTTAAAGAAAACATTTCACGACGTACGGACGGACACTGATCACCCTTTGTATCTAATTCCCAGCAATCAACGGCGGGGGCATAATAATTATCAATTTACTAATATAGTTATAATAGTTAACCAGACAGAATAAACCTCAAAACTGGAGCGTCGAATTCAGAGTACTCATAATTCATTTTACGCATATGTAATCACGAGTATTTTAAGAACCCTTGAATGATCTATACTATTAATCGGCAAATATACCTCAATATGTGACCTGAACATCTGGATAGTTTTGATAAACGGTTTTGTAGTGTACTTTTGCCGTTATTTGCGGGTTAGTTTCTTTAATACCATGATCTTTGTAATTATGTCACTATCTTTCTGTCGCACGCTCTACTACAGCGTGCGAACCTCTACTACAGCGTGCGAACGTTCTACTACAGTGTGCGAACGCTCTAGCTACAGCACACTTTAGCTAGAGCGTTCGCACGCTGTAGCTAGAGCGTTCGCACGCTGTACTAGAGCGTGCGAACGCTTTAAAATAAAATCTGCATATCACCTGCGGGGCTCCGTAGTTTTCCATGCGTGTTTTCCTAGAATGCTAAATTTTCTATTCGACTTGTATATCTACTTTTATAATATTGTCTCATTTATGAACAATATAGTGCTACCACGGTATTTTATAAACACAAATATGTTTCATAATAGCTTTTGTAGTTGCATGCTAATGGTTTGCGTGGCAAAACAATATTTCTGTCGGAACAGTTCGTCTTAAAGTTTCAAACAAATGACATTATATGAGTGTTATTGATTTTTACTTTGTCCTCATAACTGATCACGTGACGATATTTCCTTTATAGCTCATGGGATCGTTTCATGGTTTTGTTTCCTTAATAGTTATGTACTATATATGAGACAGATGGCATGTTACCATATCTGAGTTATACGTAGTACCCTCCAGTTGGTTAATAATAAAAAGTTAAATGCAAACATTTGATGTAAATGTTGATTAAATGCAGAGGAAATACAAACAAGAACTAGGCTATATTGTGTCTAAACGGCGTCGTAAGTTGCTGCAAAACCAGTTTTGATAATAAGAAATATGATTATATTTGATTTACGTTAGGAAATCTGACAGTATAATGTCTGGGTTATCGTTTATATACTAACAGGAATGACAAATTGAATCAAACCTAGTATAGCTAAGCACGGGGCTAAGCACGGGGATGTGCCTATAAATCATAGTCTATTCCGCTTTAATTTAAAATTGTACCGGATGATCGATTGCTTGACATGATTGAATACAAAGCGTATCAGTATCGTCTTGTAGAGAATGTGAATACCGAATAGTAGAGGGCATATGTAGCGTCTTGCAGAGAATGTGAATACCGAATAGTAGAGAACATATGTAGCGTCTTGCAGAGAATGTGAATACCGAATAGTAGAGGACATATGTAGCGTCTTGCAGAGAATGTGAATACCGAATAGTAGAGGACATATGTAGCGTCTTGTAGAGAATGTGAATACCGAATAGTAGAGGACATATGTAGCGTCTTGCAGAGAATGTGAATACAGAATAGTAGAGGACATATGTAGCGTCTTGCAGAGAATGTGAATACCGAATAGTAGAGGGCATATGTAGCGTCTTGCAGAAAACATGAATACCAACTAATAGAGGACATGTGTAGCGTCTTGCAGAGCATGTGAATACCGAATGGTAGAGGACACATGTAGCGTCTTGCAGGGAACATGAATACCAAATAATAGAGAACATCCGTAGCGCTTTGCCGAGAATGTGAATACCAAATAATAGAGGACATATGTAGCGTTTTGCCGGGAATGTGAATACCAAATAATAGAGGATACGAGTAGCATCTTTCAGGTCACATTAATGCCATATAGAGGACAACAGTGAACGTAAATACAGTATTATAGAGGGCATAAGCAGCATCCTACAGGGAACGTGAATACCATGTTATAGAGGACACGAGTAGCATCTTACAGGGAACGTGGATACCATATTATAGAGGACATAAGTAGCATCCTACAGTGAACTTGAATACCATATTATAAAGGACACGAGTAGCATCTTACAGGGAACGTGAATACCATATTATAGAGGACATGAGTAACAGCTTACAGGGAACGTGGATACTATAATATAGAGGACATGCGTAGCATCTTGCAGGGAACATGAATACCATATTATAGAGGACATGAATAGCATCTTTCAGGAAACGTGGATACCATATTATAGAGAACACGCGTAGCATCTTACAGGGAACGTGTATACCATATTATAGAGAACACGCGTAGCATCTTAGAGAGAAGGTGAATACCATATTATAGAGAACACGCGTAGCATCTTACAGGGAACGTGTATACCATATTATAGAGAAAACGAGTAGCATATTACAGGGAACGTGAATACCATAGTATAGAGGCCATGAGTACCATCTTACAGGGAACGTGGATACCATATTATAGAGGACATACGTAGCATAAGGGAACGTGGATATCAAAGTATAGAGAACACGAGTAGCATCTTACAGGGAACGTGAATACCATATTATAGAGGACATGAGTAGCATCTTACAGGGAACGTGAATACCATATTATAGAGAACACGCGTAGCATCTTACAGGGAACGTGGATACCATATTATAGAGAAAACGAGTAGCATCTTACAGGGAACATGAATACGATATTATAGAGAACATGAGTAGCATCTTACAGGGAACGTGAATACCATATTATAGAGAACACGCGTAGCATCTTACAGGGAACGTGGATACCATATTATAGAGAAAACGAGTAGCATCTTACAGGGAACATGAATACGATATTATAGAGAACACGCGTAGCATCTTACAGGGAACGTGGATACCATATTATAGAGAACACGCGTAGCATCTTACAGGGAACATGAATACGATATTATAGAGAACACGAGTAGCATCTTACAGGGACGTAAATACCATATTATAGAGGACATGAATACCATCTTACAGGGAACGTGGATACCATATTATAGAGGACATAAGTAGCATAAGGGAACTAGGATACCATAGTATATAGAACACGAGTAACATCTTACAGGGAACGTGAATACCATATTATAGAGGACATGAGTAGCATCTTACAGGGAACGTTAATACCATATTATAGAGAACACGAGTAGCATCTTACATGGAACGTGAATACCATAATATAGAGGACATGAGTACCATATTACAGGGAACGTGGATACCATATTATAGAGGACATGAGTAGCATCTTACAGGTAAAGTGGATACCATATTATAGAGGACACGAGTAGCATCTTACAGGGAACGTGAATACCATAGTATAGAGAACACGAGTAGCATCCTACAAGGAACGTGAATACCATATTATAGAGAACACGCGTAGCATCTTACAGGGAACGTGAATACCATATTATAGAGAACACGCGTAGCATCTTACAGGGAACGTGTATAACATATTATAGAGAAAACGAGTAGCATCTTACAGGGAAGTGAATACCATAGTATAGAGGACATGAGTACCATCTTACAGGGAACGTGGATACCATATTATAGAGGACATAAGTAGCATAAAGGAACGTGGATATCAAAGTATAGAGAACACGAGTAGCATCTTACAGGGAACGTGAATACCATATTATAGAGGACATGAGTAGCATCTTACAGGGAACGTGTATACCATATTATAGAGAACACGCGTAGCATCTTATAGGGAACGTGTATACCATATTATAGAGAAAACGAGTAGCATATTACAGGGAAGTGAATACCATAGTATAGAGGACATGAGTACCATCTTACAGGGAACGTGGATACCATATTATAGAAGACATAAGTAGCATAAGGGAACGTGGATATCATAGTATAGAGAACACGAGTAGCATCTTACAGGGAACGTGAATACCATATTATAGAGGACATGAGTAGCATCCTACGGGGAACGTGACTACCATAGTATAAAGGACATGAGTAGCATCTAACAGGGAACGTGAATACCATATTATAGAGAACACGAGTAGCATCCTACAGGGAACGTGAATACCATATTATAGAGAACACGAGTAGCATCCTACAGGGAAGTGAATACCATAGTATAGAGAACACGAGTAGCATCTTACAGGGAACGTGAATACCATATTATAGACAACACGAGTAGCATCCTACAGGGAACGTGAATACCATATTATAGAGGACATGAGCAGCATTCTACAGGGAAGGTGGATACCTTATCATAGAGAAAACGAGAAGCATCTTACAGGGAACGTGAATACCATATTATAGAGAACATGAGTAGCATCTTACAGGAAACGTGAATACCATATTATAGAGGACATGAGTACCATCTTACAGGGAACGTGGATACCATATTATAGAGGATATGAGTAGCATCTTACAGGGAAAGTGGATACCATATTATAGAGGATATGAGTAGCATCTTACAGGGAAAGTGGATACCATATTATAGAGAACACAAGTAGCATCCTACAGGAAACTTGAATACCATATTATATAGAACATGAGTAGCATCTTACAGGGAACGTGAATATCATATTATAGAGAACACGAGTAGCATCTTACAGGGAACGTGAATACCATAGTATAGAGAACACGAGCAGCATTCTACAAGGACCGGGAATACCATATTATAGAGGACATGAGTAGCATCTTTCAGGGAACGTGGATACCATATTATAGAGAACATGAGTAGCAACTTACAGGCAACGTGAATACCATATTATAGAGGACACGAGTAGCATCTTATAGGGAACGTGAATACCATATTATAGAGAACACGAGTAGCATCCTACAGGAAACTTGAATACCATATTATATAGAACATGAGTAGCATCTTACAGGGAACGTGGATACCATATTATAGAGGACATGAGTAGCATCTTACGTTGAAAGTGGATACCATAGTACAGAGAACACGAGTAGCATCTTACAGGGAACGTGAATACCATACTATAGAGAACACGAGTAACATCTTACAGGGAACGTGAATACCATAGTATAGAGGATACGAGTAGAATCCTACAGGGAACGTGAATACCATATTATAAAGGACATGAGTAGCATCTTACAGGAACGTGAATACCGTATTATAGAGAACACGAGTAGCATCATACAAGGGCCGGTAATACCATATTATAGAGGACATGAGTAGCATCTTTCAGGGAACGTGGATACCATATTATAGAGAACACGAGTAGCATCTTACAGGGAACGTGAATATCATATTATAGAGAACACGAGTAGCATCTTACAGGGAACGTGAATACCATAGTATAGAGAACACGAGCAGCATTCTACAAGGACCGGGAATACCATATTATAGAGGACATGAGTAGCATCTTTCAGGGAACGTGGATACCATATTATAGAGAACATGAGTAGCAACTTACAGGCAACGTGAATACCATAATATAGAGGACACGAGTAGCATCTTATAGGGAACGTGAATACCATATTATAGAGAACACGAGTAGCATCTTACAGGAACGTGAATACCGTATTATAGAGAACACGAGTAGCATCATACAAGGACCGTGAATACCATATTTTAGAGGACATATGTAGCATCTTTCAGGGAACGTGGATAACATAGTATAGAGAACACGAGTAGCATCTTACAGGGAACGTGAATACCATAGTATAGAGAACATGAGTATCATCTTACAGGGAACGTGAATACCATAGTATAGAGGACACGAGTTGCATCCTACAGAGAACGTGAATACCATGTTATATAGGACACGAGTAGCATCTTACAGGGAACGTGACTACCATATTATAGAGAACACGAGTAGCATCTTACAGGGAACGTGAATATGATATTATAGAGAACACGAGTAGCATCTTACAGGGAACGTGGATACCATATTATAGAGGACATAAGTAGCATAAGGGAACGTGGATACCATAGTATAGAGGACACGAGTTGCATCCTACAGGAAACGTGAATACCATAATATAGAGGACATGAGTAGCATCTTACAGGGAACGTTAATACCATATTATAGAGGACATGAGTAGCAACTTACATGGTACTTGAATACCATATTATAGAGAACACGAGTAGCAACCTACAAGGACCGTGAATACCATATTATAGAGGACATTAGTAGCATCTTTCAGGGAACGTGGATACCATATTATAGAGAACACGAGTAGCATCTTACAGGGAACGTGAATACCATATTATAGAGAAAACGAATAGCAACCTACAAGGACCGTGAATACCATATTATAGAGGACATGAGTAGCATCTTACAGGGAACGTGAATACCATATTATAGAGGACATGAGTAGCATCTTACAGGAACGTGAATACCGTATTATAGAGAACACGAGTAGCATCATACAAGGGCCGGTAATACCATATTATAGAGGACATGAGTAGCATCTTTCAGGGAACGTGGATACCATATTATAGAGAACACGAGTAGCATCTTACAGGGAACGTGAATACCATATTATAGAGGACACGAGTAGCATCTTATAGGGAACGTGAATACCATATTATAGAGAACACGAGTAGCATCCTACAAGGACCGTGAATACCATATTTTAGAGGACATATGTAGCATCTTTCAGGGAACGTGGATAACATAGCATAGAGAACACGAGTAGCATCTTACAGGGAACGTGAATACCATATTATAGAGAACACGAATAGCATCCTACAAGGACCGTGAATACCATATTATAGAGAACACGAGTAGCATCATACAAGGGCCGGTAATACCATATTATAGAGGACATGAGTAGCATCTTTCAGGGAACGTGGATACCATATTATAGAGAACACGAATAGCATCTTACAGGGAACGTGAATATCATATTATAGAGAACACGAGTAGCATCTTACAGGGAACGTGAATATCATATTATAGAGAACACGAGTAGCATCTTACAGGGAACGTTAATACCATATTATAGAGAACACGAGTAGCATCATACAAGGGCCGGTAATACCATATTATAGAGGACATGAGTAGCATCTTTCAGGGAACGTGGATACCATATTATAGAGAACACGAATAGCATCATACAAGGGCCGGTAATACCATATTATAGAGAACACGAGTAGCATCATACAAGGGCCGGTAATACCATATTATAGAGGACATGAGTTAACATCTTTCAGGGAACGTGGATATGATATTATAGAGAACACGAGTAGCATCTTACAGGGACGTAAATACCATATTATAGAGGACATGAATACCATATTACAGGGAACGTGGATACCATATTATAGAGAACACGAGAAGCATATTACAGGGACGTAAATACCATATTATAGAGGACATGAATACCATATTACAGGGAACGTGTATACCATATTATAGAGAACACGAGAAGCATCTTACAGGGACGTAAATACCATATTATAGAGGACATGAATACCATATTACAGGGAACGTGGATACCATATTATAGAGAACACGAGAAGCATATTACAGGGACGTAAATACCATATTATAGAGGACATGAATACCATATTACAGGGAACGTGGATACCATATTATAGAGGACATAAGTAGCATAAGGGAACTAGGATACCATAGTATAGAGAACACGAGTAGCATCTTACAGGGAACGTGCATACCATATTATAGAGGACATGAGTAGCATCTTACAGGGAACGTGAATACCATATTATAGAGAAAACGAGTAGCATCTTACAGGGAACGTTAATACCATATTATAGAGAACACGAGTAGCATCTTACATGGAACGTGAATACCATAATATAGAGGACATGAGTACCATATTACAGGGAACGTGGATACTATATTATAGAGGACATGAGTAGCATCTTACAGGTAAAGTGGATACCATATTATACAGGACACGAGTAGCATCTTACAGGGAACGTGAATACCATAGTATAGAGAACACGAGTAGCATCCTACAAGGAACGTGAATACCATATTATAGAGGACATGAGTAGCATATTACAGGAAACATGAATACCATATTATAGAGGACATGAGTAGCATATTACAGGAAACATGAATACCATATTATAGAGGACATGAGTAGCATCCTACAGGGAACGTGAATACCATATTATAGAGGACATGAGTAGCATCCTACGGGGAACATGACTACCATAGTATACAGGACATGAGTAGCAACTTACAGGGAACGTGAATACCATATTATAGAGGACATGAGTAGCATCCTACAGGGAACGTCACTATCATAGTATAGAGGACATGAGTAGCAACTTACAGGGAACGTGAATACCATATTATAGAGGACATGAGTAGCATCCTACGGGGAACATGACTACCATAGTATACAGGACATAAGTAGCAACTTACAGGGAACGTGAATACCATATTATAGAGGACATGAGTAGCATCCTACAGGGAACGTCACTATCATAGTATAGAGGACATGAGTAGCAACTTACAGGGAACGTGAATACCATATTATAGAGGACATGAGTAGAATATATGTTAGAGTGGTTTCGTGTCGTAGGCTCAGATTAATGGGGATGAACGTAAATATATAGATGCAGTCAGACAGACAAACAGACAGGCAGGCATGCAGGCAGGAAGATAGACGTATGGCCGGTCGGGTGTACTAACTGATGGAAGGACGGGCGGATGGACGGACGGATATCTCGTCGGGCGGGAAGCGTTGTGTGCAGGTGGGTGGTCGGGCGGTCTGGCGGCGAGCGTTTATCTATATCTTTAATTTGTGAACACCATTCCTTAAATTCAAAATGAGCTATGAAAGGGAAAAGCACAAAAAAACAACTAAGCTCTTTCAAAGAGAAAGAAGAAAAGACGAAAAAGCATTAGCAGCATATGTACACACGATGCCAGTGGATGTAAATGTTGTTTTTTTTTGTTTTTTTTTATAGTTTTGTTTTTTTAACTCATTACATGACTTACAGGACAAGCAAATCAGGACATTTTAATTATACATAGATCAAAAGAGTATGCTTTACATTTAAACTAATGTCTGTCGAAATCGTTTAAAGGCATTTGCTGTAGTTTTCAATGCGCAGCTTTTTTGGGCGACTTCTCTTCTAAAACTATTGGATGGATTTTCCTACAAATGTACAGGAATGTTGCTTTTGATGTCTAGTTGTATTTTTTGTCTTCTTTGTTTTTTGAATTTTTTTTATTCTATTTATTTTTATTTTTTTATTTTTTATTATTGTCTTTATTTAAATAAAGGCCTATTATCTGATTATAATAGGAAAAATATAGCATTTTGTAAAAATTCCAACAAAATTAAAAAATTTAAGTATAATGGTACGGTTCCAAAAACCAATATTAACCAATATTAAATCTCAATATGCATGGTGACCTATAATTTTAATTGCATATATTGTCTAAATATATGTTCAAAGAAGTGCCTAGGAAGTTTGAACAAATTATGTTATTAGGAACATAACAAAAAAGGAAAATAAACCATTACTATATAATTTCATACAAAACTTGGCCTTTTAGCATAAGGGTAGGGTTTCAAAAAAAATTCTGAACAAGCATGGGTACCTATCATTTTTATTGCACATTTTGTTTTTATATATGTTAAACTATGTGCTTAGAAAGGTTAAACAAATTCTATTATTGGGAACATACAAAAAAAAGGAAATTGTATCATTATGGGCTAATTTGTGCATAAATTGTGGAAATGGTCTCAACAGATTTTGTAAAAAAAATAGGTTTTACATAAAGATGAGCTTTAAATGTTATTGTAATTAAATGTTCTTTACTTTAATACAATTTTAGCAGAATTGTTACCAATGAAGAAATGATTAGACTTCAAAAATGTCTTATTTAGCTATTTCATGGATTTGTTCAACTTTTTGGACAGATTGACATGACGGTGGCATTACAATTTTTTTTTTTAAATTTTAACAATCATGGTGACCTACCATTATTTTTGCCTTTTCTGTCTATATATATAACAGACTTACTGGTCTATATATATAACAGACTTACTGTACAAAAAGTTTAAAGAAAATCTGTTATGCAGAAAAAGCTATAGAAAATGTCTTTAAAAAGGGTGAACAGCTGTTGAATTACATTTCAAGCTTGTTATCATAATGTTAAAATAAATATGCATATAAATAGCATATATTTACCAGATCTTAATATCAGCAGTCTCTCAGGAAATAAATATTATAATAATATCACCATATTTTGGAAAAATACCTAATACATATTTTTCTTTAAATAGTATTCTTATTAGACATTATGTATAAATTGTACTTGAACATTTCTTTATAATATCTTCAAGGACGCTTGAAACACCCCCAGTTTACGAACAACATCTGAAAATGAAATGGAGGCCGTTTTGGCGTCCAGTAAATGGTTTCATGGCGATTTCCAGAGTTGGCATTCTTTCTTAAATTGAAACTATCTCTGAGGAAAACGTAGTGCTCAGTTTTGTCCGGCTTGTCTAAATACATTTACAATATGCATAATTCGCCCCTAGAAATATTATAGAGGACACGAGTAGCGTCTTGCAGATAACGTGAATATCAATATTCTGTTATGATGCACGTGTTGTGCGAGTTGACTAGAGAGAGTGTGAGGAGAGCAATTTGTTCAATAAATAGACAAATTGTGCGAGTTTCAAGAGAAATTGAGATTGTGCGAGAATGAATGAGAGAAGTACAATAGAGATCGAAATCGTGAGATTAAGAGCAATGTTGTGCAAATACATAGCGAGGTTGTTTAACGAATCTCGAGGTTTTTTAAGGTAGTTATGAGGTATGAGGAACGTACGTCCGTGCAAGGAATGCACACATGAGTTCAAAAGAGCGAGGTTTCTTGAGAAGAAAATCGTTGTTGTATGAGGAGGAGGAGACAGTTGTTTCAGAAAGAACGTGTTGTTCGAAGACAAGTGAGATTTTCTGAAAAGAAAAATGAGGGTTTGTGAGTAGTGAAGTCGTATCGAGAAGATCTGATGCTGTGTTAGGACAAGTTAGGCTGTATGAGAAGGGGTGAGGCTGGGTGCAACTTTACTGTTAACAAGATCAGTATAAATATGTTTGA
>JAWPHD010022549.1:0-24737 GCA_037043455.1 Cyrtodaria siliqua | reverse complement strand
AAAAATGATTTTCTAGGCATTTATTTTGTTTGAATAGATAAGTTGAACTCAGAAACAGAGAAAAAATATAATTTCCAGACTTCGAGACTATTTTAGAGTGTTTTTGGCAACTTTTCTTCAATTTTTCTGATTTTCTCTAAAAATGTGATATTTTTATTTTTTTTGGAATTTTTGTGAAAGATATATGGCAAAATGTGTTGTATACATACTCAGGGATGCAAAACAAAAGCCACCAGAGTTGATTTGATGAGAAAATGTTGAACGGTTGCTGAGATATTGCTTTTTTTTATTATTTCTTAATTTCGCGACAAACTCGATTTAGTGCATGGTCAAGTGCAGGTAAATCGCAATAATTTCAAGACGACTGAATTGGATTTTATAGTTGCACCAACAGCTAAGGTCATATGGCGACTTTCCAGCTTCCATTGGTGGAGGCAGACCCCAGGTGCCGCTCCGGGCAATTTTCGTGCACGGGCAGGCACCTGGGTAGAACCACCAATGTTCCGCAAGCCAGCTGGATAGCTTCCTCACATAAAGATTCCTAGGCCCCTGAGGGATCGAACCTACAGCGGTGAGGGGCAAGTGATTTCAAGTCAGAGACGTTAACCACTCGGCCATGGACGTCCTATAATTTCAAGACGAAGTCATTCGGCATTGCGAAACAAGTCAAAATGTTCTTTTATTAAGTTGTTTGGTTGAATCGACCAGTTTAATTATAAAACATGACGCAAAAATAATCCCTTATAGGTCTAATTACACTAAATCAACAGGATGTGCTCGCCTGGTGCAATCGAAAGTAGTTCTGTACTAAAGAGTGCTAATCTTTTTTCTTTAAAAACTTTTCTTTATTGTAGTTTCCTGTTATTTTTTGGCTGTAACTGTATTCTGGACATGTTGTTGATATTTGAAAATGCAGCTCATCATGTTTTTGACAGTTTTTGATATAAATTTGATCAATCGGTCTTCTTAGACGATCGAATACCGATTTTAATCGCGATTAATTTATAATAGCGGATTTGTCTAGAAACCCAAATAACTATTTATAGTTTGAAGATATATGGCAAAAAGGGGTGCAGGATGTTTCGTATCTTGAATATTTTGTACCTAGTTCAGGGTTCTAGGTACAAATCGTCTAACGCCAAAACTGGGTACGAAATGTCCAGGGTACAAAACTTCCATAATTCACAAAATAAAACTAGTGTGGAGCCTAAGGACAGTTTATGTATATTTAATATTGCATAAACCTTTTAAAACTCATAAATGCTAAGAGATTAGCTAGATATTTGATAGACACCAGACAGTAAAGCCAGGGAAATATCATCAAATCATGATTCAGTGGGGGATAAATCACAAAATGTTGCCAAATATAAAAAAAAATGAATTTAGGCAATTCGTTGTTCCGAAATCTCTAAAAATCATACTGCAGTTCCTGCAAATACCATTGCTAAGATCCCTGTTTATGCTTCCAAATTGATTGGTTGCAATCATTTTTAGACTTGCTTGTGGAATGCCCATTTTTGTTTTGCCTTTTCGAAAAAACCCATAGGTGTTGCTTTTCCAGTGGCAAAGGTGGCGGTGTCAGCATTCAACTTTTGCATTTAAGTCGCTTTCTTACAAACTGTATGCACTAGAACTTTCAAACTTTGCTTATTGTTGTATCTTGGGTGGTACATCACAACATGACAAAGCAAATGTGGAAGTGACCTAGACCCTCCAAGCAAAGGGCAGATAACTAAATATAACTGGATGTTTTAAACTAAGCTTATAGTTTAATCTTGAAAGACAAACCATTCTATTTTGACATTGTTTGGGTGATTTTTGTCTCGCCCATGATAGTGGGTAGCGAGACATAGCAGTCACTTTTCTGGCGGCGGCTGCATTTTAAATCAACTATATCTCAACAACCGCTGCTAGAATGTTTCTGAAACTTTGTCAGATGCTTTGTTGGGTCAAGGGACATCATGTAATGCCAAAATTACCAAGGTCAAGGTCATATTTTGCGTTATTTTCCCAAAACTTAACCTTGGTTAGTTAACTTAACCTCAGTTAACTGTATGTGATTGCCTCATTTTCTTTGTTTGATACTTGGTCATATGTATTGTTGGCACTGGTAGACATCATTTAAGCACAAATTTAATAAAATATTTCATATGCGGTTTGTCGTGGTGGGCTTATACATGTATGTAAATATATCAGCAAAATGTAAACTCAGTTGTTTTTGTTATTAAAAATGTATCAAACTTTCATTTAAGCAATGTTTAGCTCTTATGTTAAAGTTCCACACGGGTTAAGCTATACGTGTATCCACGGATTTCTTGTTTGGTAACACATCACCTCAAAATCAGGAAAAATAATGTAGTGCGTACATGGCCAAGTTGTCAGTACAAGAGTTATGGCTGACAGATGTACTCAGGCTTCATGTGCACAATCTCGGGTGACTGTCACCTACTTTCAATGAAATATAGGTTACATGCGGTCTCCGCTACGATGTGTATCTTGCTGCTTTCTCATCTATAGGATTTTCACCAAATTTTACCAGAATGTTCCTTATATGCATCTAACATTATGTGCAAAATGTTGGGTCACTGTGACCTACTTTCAACAAAATATAGGTCACATCCGGTCTCTGCTACAACATGTAGGTCACGTCCGGTCTCTGCTACAACATGCATATCTTGCTTCTTTCTTGAGGATTTTCACCAAGCTTCACCAGAATGTTCCTTAAATGCATCTAACATCACCTGCAAAATTTCGGTCGCTGTGACCTACTTCCGACGAAATATAGGTCACGTCGACGATGAAGGCTTCCATGTTCACTATTTGTGCTTGTTTTTCAGGAACTTCATGTACTAGATCAACCAAACTTGGATCATAGTTGTATGTATATATGGGGAAGTTACAGCTCAGTCAGCATTTCTGTAATGATCTTAGTTTTACATACATGTTTTAGCTCTGTTTTCTATGAACTGCATGCACTAGATATACCAGACTTGGATCATATGATTTGTTTAGATGTTGTATAGATATATAATTTGACTTGTGACTGGCCTTGTGTGTGGTTATGGTTAATTTGTGTTCCACTTTATTGCAGGTAAAGCCAAGAGAGTACAGCCGGCATGGAGCCCGCCGGTACCAACAAATCCTACAGCAAAACTGAAGCTTTACAACAGCCTCACAAGACAAAAGGTACCGATGTTCTTTCAACTTTTATCTCCTCAGATTATGGGTTTATTTCACTCACCTGCTTGGCTGACATGTAGCGAGCACATTGTAGTTTTTAGCTCTACTGGCCGAAGGCCAGCAGAGCTTATGGGATGACGAGTTGTCCGTCGGCCGTCCGTCGTCCGTCGTTAACTTTTGTCTTGTTACCACCATAGGGCCTTCATTTTTCATCCGATCTTTACCAATCTTTAACAGGTTGTTAATATCAATGAAAGCTTGGACAAGTTCGAAAACCAGCCAGATCTGAATAATTTCACCGGAGTTATGGCCCTTGTTTTGCTGAAAAATGCCATATGAAGCCTTGTGAACACTCTAGCACCTTCATTTATAATTTGATCTTTACCAAACTTGCACAGATTGTTAATATCAATGAAGGCTCGAACAAGTTCGAAAACCAGCCAAATCGGATCAGTAACACCGGAGTAATGGCCCTTGATTTTTCTGAAAATTGCTGTTTTCTGCCTTGTGAACGCTCTAGCACCTTCATTTATTATTAGATCGTTACCAAACTTGCACAGATTGTTAATACCAATTATAGGTTGAAAATCGGCTGAATTGGGTCAGTAACACCGGAGTAAAGGTCCTTGTTTTTCTGAAAAATGACATTTTCTGCCTTGTGAACACTCTAGCACCTTCATTTATTATTTGATCTTTACCAAACTTCCACAGATTGTTAATATCAATGAAAGCTCAAACAAGTTCGAAAATCAGCTAAATAAGATCAGTAACACCGGAGTTATGGCTCTTGTTTTTTCTGAAAAATGCTATTTTCTGCCTTGTGAACACTCTAGGGCCTTCAATATTAATCGGATCTTTACTTTACTTTGCCAGTGTCTTTATATCAATGAAAGCTTGAACAAGTTCAAACCGGCAAGATCGAAATAATTTCAACGGAGTTAAGGCCCTTGTTTTGCTGAAAAATGCCATATTAAGCCTTGTGAACACTCTAGCACCTTCATTTATTATTTGATCTTTACCAAACTTGCACAGATTGTTAATATCAATGAAAGCTCGGACAAGTTTGAAAACCAGCTAGACCGGACCATTAACAGCGGAGTTATTGCCCTTGATTTAGTTAAAATTGCTATATTTGGCCTCATTAAGATGATAGGGCCTTCATCTTTCATCCAATCTTTACCAAACTTTACCAGATTGTTTATATAAATGAGAGCTAGGACAAGTTCGAAAACTAGCAGGCCGTGGCCATTAATAGCGGAGTTATGGCCCTTGATTTAGTTAAAGATGCTATATTTTGCCTCGTTAAGACGATAGGGCCTTTATCTTTTATTCGATCTTTACCAAACTTTACCAGATTGTTTATATAAATGAAAGCTTGGACATTTCGAAAGTCAGCCAGATCGGACCAGCTACAGCGGAGTTATGGCCCTTGAGTTAGTTAAAATTGCTATATTTTGCCTCGTTAAGACGATAGGGCCTTCATTTTTCATCCGATCTTTATCAGATTGCTAATGTCATTGAAAGCTCAAACAAGTTCTAAAACCAGCCATATCGGACCAGTATTAACGGAGTTATGGCCCTTGATTTAGTTAAAAATGCTATATTGCTATATTTTGCCTCGTTAAGACGATAAGGCCTTCATTTTTCATCCTATCTTTACCAAACTTTACCACATTGTTAATATCAATGAAAGCTTGGACAGGTTCGAAAACCAGCCATATCAGACCAGTAACAATGGAGTTATGGCCCTTGATTTAGTTCAAAATGCTATATTTTGCCTCGTTGTTAAGACGATAGGGCCTTCATTTTTCATGCGATCTTTATGAAACTTTACCAGATTGTTAATATCAATGACAGCTCGGTCAAGTTCGAAAACCAGCCAGATCGGACAAGTAACAGTGGAGTTATGGTCCTTGATTTAGTAAAAAATCCTATATTTTGCCTCGTTAAGACGATAAGGCCTTCATCTTTTGTCCGATCTTTAAGAAACTTTACCAGATTGTTAATATCAATGAAAGCTTGGACAAGTTTGAAAAACATCCAGATTGGACCATTTACATCGGAGTCATGGCCCTTGATTTTCTGAAATATGCTATATCTTGGCCTGATTAAGACGAAAGGGCCTTCATTTGGCCGGATTTCATTGAAACTTTGCAGGGATGATCAGTACCAAGCCTAGTTGTACATAGTCACCGTGTTCCAGTTGAATGATTTTGGTGGAGTTTTAGCCCTTTAAAGGTTTTAATACACAAACTTTGTTCTGACTAGTTCTCTTGAACCCCTGGCCGGATTAAACGAAACTTTTTAGGGATGATCAATTCTATGTCTAGTTGTGCAAATCATCGCCGTGTTCCGGTTGAATGATTTTTGGCGGAGTTATGGCCCTTTAAAGGTTTTAATACACAAACTTTGTTCTAATCTACTTCTCCTGAACCCCTCGCCAGATTTCAATGAAAATTTGCAGGGATGATCAGCACCAAGCCTAGTTGTGCATGTCATCGTCACGTTTCGGTTTACAGATATTTGGCACAGTTATGGCCCTTTAAAGGATTTTGATACCACAATTTTTTTCTGGGCTAGTTCTCCTGAACCTCTGGCTGGATACAGACGAAACTTGACAAGGATGATCAGTATAAAGCCTAGTTGTGCATATCATCGCCATATTTCGGTTGAATGATTTTTGGCAGAGTTGTGACCCTTTAAATGTTTTAATACACAAACTTTGTCCAGATTAGTCTCTTCTGAACTCTTTGCCAGATTTCAGCGAATCTTGGCGAGGATTATCAGTACTAAGCCTAGTTGCACCTGTGGTTGAATGATTTTTGAAATACTTATGGCCCCTTATACATAAACTTTATCTTGAGCCAGTAGAGCGTTCACAGGCCCTCTTGGGCCTCTTGTTGTTGTTATCATCCTTGGGTTTTTGTGTCGCCTTTTCGAAGAAAAAATGAGACATAGGTGTTGCTTTTCCGGCGGCGTCAACATTCAAGTTTTGCGTTTAGGTCATTTTCTCACTAACTGTATGCACTAGACCTTTCAAACTTTGCTTATAGTTGTATCATGGGTGGTACATTGCAACGTGACAAAGCAAATGTGGAAGTGACCTTGACCCTCCAAGCAAAGGGAAGATAACTTACTAATTTTTAGTTTCAACTTTTGCGTTTAGGTCACTTTTTCACAAGTGTATGCACTAGACCTTTCAAACTTCGCTTCTAGTTGTATCTTGTGTGGTACCCTCCAAGCAAGGGCAGATAACCTTATAATTTTTACCTTCAACTTTGGCGTTTAGGTCACTTTTTCACAAACTGTATGCACTAAGACCTTTCAGACTTTGCTTATAGTTGTATCTTGAGTGGTACATTGCAATTGAATTGAATGTTGTTTAACAACTCATGAACATTTTTAAGGCTATTTCAAACCATCCTAGCAAGATGGCAAAGATACATAGGAATCTGGGAACCTTTCTCTACTCTTACTATCAGATAGATTCCACTGGTTTTATAGCATGCTTGAAGGATAGACGCTATATACTTCGATACAGGATACTGCTGGGTATACATCGCTGTTTGGACAGACACGGCCGCATAAAAGTGTCTTACTTAAAAGGAACTCGGTGGTGCTTTTGAGGCTTGAACCATGAACCAGTCTGCCAGGTGTCCACTGGGCTGTGATAGCTTGAACCATGAACCAGTCTGCCAGGTGTCCACTGGGCTGTGATAGCTTGAACCATGAACCAGTCTGCCAGGTGTCCACTGGGCTGTGATAGCCCTTATTGATATCTGCTTGTGTGACGGATGTCTTGTTGTATGAAGAAGGACAAAGTGGATATTGAATAAAATCATAACTGCAAGTTTTTGTGACATTTAAATAAAAATTTCTTTATTTAACATTTCAAACAATTCAACATATAATAAAGATAAGTGAATCATATTCTATATCATCCTGACATAGTCAGACTGAAACATTGTGACATAGTCAGACTGACACATTGTACATAGTCAGACTGAAACATTGTGACATAGTCAGACTGAAACATTGTGACATAGTCAGACTGAAACATTGTGACATAGTCAGACTGAAACATTGTACATAGTCAGACTGAAACATTGTGACATAGTCAGACTGACACATTGTACATAGTCAGACTGAAACATTGTGACATAGTCAGACTGACACATTGTACATAGTCAGACTGACACATTGTGACATAGTCAGACTGACACATTGTGACTTAATCAGACTGAAACATTGTGACATAGTCAGACTGACACATTGTACATAGTCCGACTGACACATTGTGACATAGTCAGACTGACACATTGTACATAGTCCGACTGACACATTGTGACATAGCCAGACTGACACATTGTACATAGTCAGACTGACACATTGTGACATAGTCAGACTGACACATTGTACATAGTCAGAAATACACATTGTGACATAGTCAGACTGACACATTGTACATAGTCAGACTGACACATTGTGTATAGTCAGACTGAAACATTGTGACATAGTCAGACTGACACATTGTGACATAGTCAGACTGACACATTGTACATAGTCAGACTGACACATTGTGACATAGTCAGACTGACACATTGTGACATAGTCAGACTGACACATTGTGACATAGTCAGACTGAAACATTGTGACATAGTCAGACTGACACATTATACATAGTCAGACTGACACATTGTACATAGTCAGACTGACACATTGTACATAGTCAGACTGAAACATTGTGACATAGTCAGACTGACACATTGTGACATAGTCAGACTGACACATTGTGCATAGTCAGACTGACACATTGTGACATAGTCAGACTGACACATTGTGACATAGTCAGACTGACACATTGTACATAGTCAGACTGACACATTGTACATAGTCAGACTGACACATTGTGACATAGTCAGACTGACACATTGTGACATAGTCAGACTGACACATTGTGACATAGTAAGACTGACACATTGTGACATAGTCAGGCTGACACATTATTGTACATAGTCAGACTGACACATTGTGACATAGACTGACACATTGTGACATAGTCAGACTGACACATTGTGACATAGTCAGACTGACACATTGTACATTTGGCATGGTTAAAGTAGATACATGTGTGGATACAGAGATTTAGCGGGGTCTAGCGTTTAAAAAACAAATTGACAAATAATTAATAAAAACTGCTTTAAGCCCATTTTTATTGATTTATTCAAATCTCAGTTTGGGGTCCAGAACCCTTGTCCATCTGATAGATCCACTACTGACATACCAATGTGGGATCCAGAACCCTTGTCCACCTGATAGATCCACTACTGACATACCAATGTGGGATCCAGAACCCTTGTCCACCTGATAGATCCACCACTGACATTTCACAATTTTGTAACCAAATAAATAAAGAAAACGAGTATAGAAGGAGGTTCATAGAAAATAACAGACCTCTGCCCTACAAAAAATGTGCCTTAGGAAACTAGGGACCTTATAAGATACAAACATGATTTAAACAATAAAGCAGATTTTCAGAACAATTTGATGCACACATAATTATAATCTTTTTTTTTTTGCCTTAACCCGCTAAGCACAACTATAATAGCCTTTGCAGCCATTGTAAACCCAGATCAGCCTGCGAGTAACTCGCAGGCTGATCAGGGTTTACAATGTCCATAGTGCAGTAATTTGTACAAACTTAAGCATGTAGATAATATCCGGAATCAGTCTGAATCGGTGTTCCATGTAGGTACAAACATGGTACAGGTAGATCAACTTTCCTGTTGAAAAAAGCAATTGCGGAAAACACGGATTTTATTGTTCGAGTTGCACATGCCGAACATTGTAACACTATAAGTTGTTTGTACCTACGTCATGTGACCGGTACGACTTATTCCGGAGTAAGTCTGTTATTTGATGCGTTACATTCATATTGGGCGAGGCAGGGTATTTTAGGGTTCAACTTGATGCAAGTCATTATTTAAGTTGATAACCAACAAGTTCGAAAACACAGTTTTGATTTAGTTTTCAAAAGAGCATAGGTGTTCAATGAAATACCATATATATGTGAAGCCACTCTTTGGGCAAACTGAGATAATGTTTCTTGCAACAAAATGAAACCTTACACTACGTTAAAGCACCAATTAATGCATATCTATGTACAGTATCTTTAAACATCGTGAAACCACATGTCACATTGACTTACCGTGATGTGGTTTGTGTAACATCGAAACACGTGACAAGTCACATGACATAAAACACAATGATGTGCAACAGACGGATTTTTGACTGGTTCCATATTATTTGTATTCATACACCAATACGTTGTAGAACCAGTCAATAAAGTGCAACACAAGACAGTTACTTACAAAATCTAGGTTTGATTATAACCATGTGATTTCACATATGGCACTATGTATGGCACTTCACAAGGAAACCTTTCTGTGTCCTCAGGTTCACATAAAGTCATGAACGTTTTGTAGGTTGAGAATAATTTATTATCTGTGGAGATAATGGCGTAATGATCAACAAATGAATCTGAACGTTTTAAAGGGGCACTGGTAAACATGAGTTCTAACAACCGATCAACACATCATCTGCGGTTATTTCGAGCCACTCCAGAGAGAGGGAAAGGATACATAGATATCTGTTTCTTTAACATGCTCGGGGAATAGACTTTGATGCACAATAATGGCCTGTTCACGTCCCAGTCCGACGGACCACAATAATGGCCGGTTCACGTCCCAGTCCGACGGACCACAATAATGGCCGGTTCACGTCCCAGTCCGACGGACCACAATAATGGCCGGTTCACGTCCCAGTCCGACGGACACACAGTTATACTGCTTCATATAAATATTTTAATTCGTAACAAAAATTGCGCCATAACACTATAGTTTTTTGTTCACAATATTTTACATACACAAAATGGCCCATACCAAAAAATACAGCTGGTTCCACAATGGTATCTCTTGTAGGACAGTCCACCAGTTCCACACTGGTATCTCTTGAGCAAATTGGCTGTGTAAGTTTTGACCAAGGAAAGCTTTGAAATTATTAAATGACTTTATAATTGATGCAGCTATATCAAACTCGATCTGTGGGAAAACAGAGAAAGTTTATAACCTTTTCTATAAATGAACCGAGAAGCAGCTTGGAATGGTCAAAAATAGGCAGTGTGACTCTTCAACCTGTATTGGCAGGGAAGGTAAGACATCTGCAAGGGGCTGTACTAGGTGAGACCAGACTTGCAATAGGCTTGGTATAGTTGTTTCTCTTGGTTAATATTAGCAGCTCTGTGACTATTTCATTGATAACTGAAGGGTCCTTTGAAAGGGAAAAAAGGGATCATAATCGGGTTTATTATATTATCGAGAGTTGTACAAAGAACAAAGAGTCAGATAAAGAACGAAGACTCAGATTTAACAAAGAAGAGCATTAGACATGTTTTGATTTGCTCTGTAACCTGTGAGTAGAAATTGTATTAAATTACAAATCTACACGAGTCTCATTATACTTAGATTGATCACTTCAGACTGATTAGATTTTTCATATAATATATATTCGCTTACATTATATTGATTTGGTTTCATTCTGAACTTAATGCTCAAAATGGTTATCTTTATCTTATTAAAGGGACACATAGCAATCTTGAAGTTTGTATAAAGCATTAAAATTAGCGTCTCGGTTTATTAATCCTGTATCACCTGCTTGCATATATAATTAAAATAAAATGTTCATCTGTTTTCCCATATGCTACCATAGGTTTAAGTGTTTATGGTGCAGTATCGGCCACAGTTAGTAAATATTCACAAACTATTTACTTTAAACTATCATAATTAAATATTAATGCTTGAAAAAGTGCAAGTTTGGTAGAAAAACCTTTGGAATGCCGCTAGTTTATGAAAAATCAATATTGCCGTGTGTCCCTTTAAATGCTGTTGATACTGGTGATGTTTTGCGAATATGGTCGCTAAACAAGTGTGATTCTTGACCGTAACTATGTATAGAGGGTTTTACGAGGATCGATAAATCCAGTCTTAACAAGACCAAAATTCTGCGCTCATTTATTCAAAATATCTTAGGCACAGCAACAATGGGTCGGGAAGAAGTGGACATAGGTTTATAGTTGAACAATTCACACATTAAAAATAACACCACTTGTGCTGATATATACAGGCAGGTGCTCACATCTCATATACATATCACAATGAAAATGCATGTTACATTCTCAAAATAGGTTTACACGTATACAGACACAAAATTACAACTCAGGGTTTCCAGTATTCATATTAGATTCACTTACATTAACAGTGTACACACAGACACACGTGCTCTAATAAAAATAAAGATATCTGTTTTCACCAACATTTAGTCGCACACACACAGACGGACACTCAAGCACTCAATTTTAACACGTAAATATTTGAACTTGAGTTTTGTGTTGTCCCCGTTCCCCCGATTGTGTGTCACTCGACTCACTATATCTAACATTAATTGTGATTTTTTTTTTTACATATATAGTTATAAACATTTCAATTATAGCACTTGTATGCATGAAAGGGATTTTGAAAATATAACTAAGTACAAATTTCTCTTAAAGGGACACATGGCAATCTTGATGTTTTAAAAACTCGCAGCATCCTGTTAGTTTTTCTCCATGACTTGCATTTGTTCAGTCATTAATGTTAATTATAAGAATAATATAAAGCGCAGTGTTTTTGCATATTACTTATTGTTGATTTTATTGCACCAATAATATATTTAAACCGATGGTAGAATAAGAAGAAACATTTTGAAAACTCAAAATAATATTTAATTATATGCAAGCAGTTTTAAAGTCAAAATGACTGAAATAGGAAATCACGAAACTAATTTCATATTTGATAAAAAATTCAAGATTGCCCAGTGTCCCTTTAATAACAGTGTGAATAAGTTAAAAAAGATACAACTTCAGTTATATTCCCAAAGAAAATGTCAATCGGAGTGAAGTTTTTAATCAAAAAGTAATGCTGTTGATATTTTTCCCCAAAAATAAAATGCAAGTTGTGCAGAAGAACAAACGAGATGCCAGAAGTTAAAAAACAAACAATTCTAGATAGCCGTGTGTTCCTTTAACGTACCAACTGGTAAAAAACTGCTGTGAATGACACTGAATAATATATCTCTTTCTTAAAAACAGGAACATGAAAGCACACTTTGGAATAAATATAAATGTAACATTTATTTTAGAGTACTGCATGTCTCATTTTTCCTACTGTTGCTCAATTCTGTGATCAGATTTTCTATTCTGTGATCAGATTTTCTGTTCTGTGATCAGATTTTCTATTCATCAGATTTTCTATTCTGTGATCAGATTTTCTGTTCTGTGATCAGATTTTCTATTCTGTGATCAGATTTTCTTGAGTTTGTATTGCCGCAGAATTAGCATTTAGTCTGTTTCTGTAGCCATTTAGTCTGTTTCTGTAGCTGTTTCTGTAGCTAGATGAATGTATTTCCCTTTAGTGACAATTCATGTGTAATTCTAGGCTTTAAAATCTTTATTTATTTTTTTTAACTTCAGAAAACATTGTCTGTGTGTTGGCAGTTGTTTATTTGCCAGATATATTACCATTGCCGGCTTGTATAATGGGATTTAAATGTCATATTACTGCAAATTTGAGATTGTCAGACAACAGTCGCTCTGAATTGAAAGAAATGTAACTAAATTCCAAGCAATCCTTTGATACATACATTATTTCTTCTCCAATATCACCTATTGAGGTCTGTAAGTATATATACCACACTGAGCTGAAGCATCTATTATCGGAATTGTTTCTATTCAAGTTTTGAATTTTTTACGCTTTCTCCAAGCAACTCTGTTTTTGGATGCAGCATCCGATGTGCTTCAATGTTTTCTCGATGCAACATTGTGCAGTGTGAGCATTTAACTATCATTTTGATAAAGGCTTTTTGTCCACCATTTGTAATAGTACTGTTTTTATGTCGATGGTTTGTAGTATCACTGTTATGTGTTGCCGTGCACACAGTACCACCAACACCACACTATAAATAGTCTGAGTAGGAATTTCACAGAATGGAATGGTGCTTGTTTCTGTCAGTGAAAGTTCCGTTTGAAAAATAAAAGCGTAAAATTTAATATCATAACCGGCAATAAAACACTTGTTTTATAAGATGATGTTTGTGTTGCTGCAGATCTTTTATTGAATGCATCTATGGCATAATTCTCTGATTTAGAATTCATATTTTTATCATTGTCGGCTGCTGTTATGTATGTTCCTTGTCGTTGTCGAGGCGCCTGTGTTAAAGCCTTTGGTCTCGGGGACGAGGTTTGTTTGAAATCGGAGGCAGTAGTACAGAGAAGTTTGGTTGGTTCTTGAAGATATACATGGATTCCGAACACTTGGAATTTTTCGTACAGCATGCACGGTGGCAGCATATTTGTGTCGTACAGAAACTGAAACAAATGAATGAAATAATTTGAACCATTTGAAGAAGAACCACAATGCCTATGAGTTAACTAAATGTAGATTATGCAGCAGTATTTCACAAGCATGATAAGTGGACTGTGCCCTAAGTCACTCGGCAGTATACCACAAACATGGGAATTAGTCTGTGACGTAAGTCACTCTGCAGTATTCCACAAGCATGGGAATTGGACTGTGCCCAATGTCACTAGGTTTCTAGTATTTCACAAGCGTGGGATTGAACTGTGCCCAAAGTCACTCTGGAGACAATTGTTGTACAGAGCTGTAGATACTTTTTGACTACAATGGGTATTTACTCATCACTACAATGGGTATTTACTCATCACTACAATGAGTATTTACTCATCACTACAATGGGTATTTACTCATCACTACAATGAGTATTTACTCATCACTACAATGGGTATTTACTCATCACTACAATGGGTATTTACTCATCACTACAATGGGTATTTACTCATCACTACAATGAGTATTTACTCATCACTACAATGAGTATTTACTCATCACTACAATGGGTATTTACTCATCACTACAATGAGTATTTACTCATCACTACAATGAGTATTTACTCATCACTACAATGAGTATTTACTCATCACTACAATGGGTATTTACTCATCACTACAATGAGTATTTACTCATCACTACAATGGGTATTTACTCATCACTACAATGAGTATTTACTGTCAAGATTCAAAATGAATGAGAAACAAGGAACTATCACTATCTCCCGCCAACAAAAGGTAAACTTTACAACACAAAACCGTTCTTCCAAACTATTTCCATGTGTAGAGGTCATAAAATTATGCATGTGTGCCGTTTAACATTTGTGCTGTTTAACATGTGTGCTGTTTAACATGTGTGCTGTTTAACATGTGTGCCATTTAACATGTGTGCCATTTAACATGTGTGCCGTTTAACATGTGTGCCATTTAACATATGTGCTGTTTAACATGTGTGCTGTTTAACATGTGTGCTGTTAAACATTTGTGCTGTTTAACATTTGTGCTGTTTAACATGTGTGCCATTTAACATCTGTGCTGTTTAACATATGTGCCATTTAACATTTGTGCTGTTTAACATGTGTGCCGTTTAACATTTGTGCCATTTAACATTTGTGCCATTTAACATTTGTGCTGTTTAACATGTGTGCCATTTAACATTTGTGCTGTTTAACATGTGTGCTGTTTAACAGTCAATATTTAGTAACACATACTTAAAATACATGTAATTGAGTATGAGTAAAATGAACTGAGAGTTGGTAACTCAAAATTCGAAACACGATATGGCGATGTTTTGCCTGGCCAGTTAAGCGATTATATTATAGTTGTCGAGTTCAGATTTGCCACATATATACCTTATAGTTAGTAGGTTTAAATTTTTTTATTATAAAATTTGCCTGTTGTTGGTGGGAGAGTGACTTCAAATAGTTCATGCTTTAAAAATGGATGTGAATTGATACATTTTAAAAGTAGAAGTTGTGAACACTTACTGGATATGTAACTGGGGTCAGATGGAACCATCCCATTCCATCTTCAGAGTAGAAGTTGTTAGGTCTGCCCTGGAACACCCAGCCAAAAGCACCAAGTTCGCCTTGAGAGTCGTACATCAAGAATACAGGGTAGAGTTTCTCACACGGCAGTTGTTGTGACAAGTTCATGAAGTAGTGAGTCCCTGAAAGGAAGTGAGACAAGGTTAGTTGTTATACATGCTGTACACAGGAGCAAGTTTATTTTGGCATGATTTATATGGAAAAATAGAAGATACAATGTTGCAGAGATACAACAGGAGAAAGATGGAAAGATACAACAAGATACAACCATGGCAAGATACCGCAATAGGAAGGTACAATCTTGGGAAGGTATGACCTTGCGAATATACAACCATGGACGGATACAACCTTGAGAAAGATGGGAAGCTATGACAAGATACGACAATGGGAAGATATCACCATCGAATATAGAAAGATATCACCATGGGAAGATACCACCGTTGGAAGATAGCACCATTGGAAAGATACCACCATGGAAAGATACCACAATGGGAAAATACCACAATGGAAATATACCACAATGGGAAAATACCACCATGGAAAGATAGCACCATGGAAAGATACCACAATGGAAAAATACCACAATGGAAAGATACCACAATGGGAAAATACCACAATGGAAAGATACCACAATGGGAAAATACCACAATGGAAAGATACCACAATGGGAAAATACCACCATGGAAAAATACCACAATGGAAAGATACCACAATGGAAAGATACCACAATGGGAAAATACCACCATGGAAAGATACCACCATGTGAAGATATCACCATGGAAAGATACCACAATGGGAAAATACCACCATGGAAAGATACCACAATGGAAAGATACCACAATGGGAAAATACCACCATGGAAAGATACCACCATGGGAAGATATCACCATGGAAAGATACCACAATGGGAAAATACCACAATGGGAAAATACCACCATGGAAAGATACCACAATGGGAAAATACCACAATGTAAAGATACCACAATGGGAAAATACCACAATGGAAAGATACCACCATGGAAAGATACCACCATGGAAAGATATCACAATGGGAAAATACCACAATGGAAAGATACCACAATGTGAAAATACCACAATGGAAAGATACCACAATGGGAAAATACCACCATGGAAAGATACCACAATGGGAAAATACCACCATGGAAAGATACCACAATGGGAAAATACCACCATGGAAAGATACCACAATGGGAAAATACCACCATGGAAAGATACCACCATGGAAAGATACAACCATGGAAAGATTCGACAAGATACGACCATGGAAATATACCACCATGGGACGGCATGATCTTGGGAAGATACCACCATGGTGATACGACTTAGAGACTCTAAATTCCCTCCGACTTTTGTACAATATTTCTGTACTCTCAATAAATATGATGTTAAAAACATGACTTTAAGATAATATAACTCAGTAACCATAAAAGGTATTCAGATGAATATATCTTGTGGAATAAATGTATTACGGAGAATTTTCTTTTGCCCTCATTTTGAATAAGTGCAACAAACACTACGCTAGCCTCATTGCAAATATTTTGTGCATAAGGGAATTCTTTTAATGAGGGCCCCTGAATGAAAAGAAGAAAAAAATAAATTATGTTTGCATTTTGTAGCCTGCTGTTTTATCTATCTGAGTTGTTCATGTAACATCTGGCAGCAATGTTTTGTATTTTTGTCTGCATTCTTTTAGATATCCCTAGATATTGTTTAAATAATTTGCAACATTTTGAGTGGTTTAACAAACATTGTGTGTCTGGTTTTTGTCTCTGAAGATTGTTTTTTCAGTGATGTGCTGTCTGAGGGTAATTGTTACAGCTGATGACAGTTCCAGGGAGTTCCTAATTATTTCTAGAGGGCTGGAAAGGAACTAAGGACTGTGTTTTACATTGAACCACATGGGCAGAGGTGGGAATGTTTATGTTTCACAAGGATTTTGGCGGCTGTAATGTAAATAATTGAAATATATGACATTACAAATGGAAGAAGTTACATGTATATGATTGCTGTGAAGAAAATTAAGTCATTTCACATCTCTGAAGGCAGCCATGTCAGTGTAAGGGGAAATGTTACATAAAAATAGTTTCTAAATAAGTTTAATTAAAGAAATGAGTTTAATGTAGGAATTATGATAATTATTTGTCGATAAAAGTAATAAAAAATTGCTGCCTCATTCTTTATATTTATTTAAACTTATATATCATGAAACTTATATATCATTAAACTTATATATCATTTAATTAAACTTATATATCATTTATTTAAACTTATATATCATTTAATTAAACTTATATATCATTTAATTAAACTTATATATCATTTAATTGACTTATATATCATTTAATTAAACTTATATATCATTTAATTAAACTTATATATCATTTAATTAAGCTTATATATCATTTAATTAAACTAATATATCATTTAATTAAACATATATCATTTAATTAAACTTATATATCATTTAATTAAACTTATTTATCATTTAATTAAACTTATATATCATTTAATTAAACTTATATATCATTTAATTAAACTTATATATCATTTAATTAAACTAATATATCATTTAATTAAACTTATATATCATTTAATTAAACTTATATATCATTTAATTAAACTTTTATATCATTTAATTAAACTTATATATCATTTAATTAAACTTATATATCATTTATTTGGCCAAATATAATTTCCTCTACTAAATCTATAAAAAACAAACACTCCAAACAGTTCTGAAAATTTCTGGCAGTAATTTTCTTGTGAATTAAATTTATGGAGTGCTAATGATACCTGTTTACCATTAAAATTACCCAGAACACATACATAAAGTCTGCTTTAGTAGTTATTAAAACTAATATAACATTTGTTTGGCTAAAAATAATTTTCTATATTCAATATCAAAAGAACTATCAAAGGTCAGTAATTTTCTTGTGTATTAAATTCATGGGGTTTTAATTCTGCTAGAACATCAAAGGATTTCCAAAGTTGCTGTTTCTCTTATATTGGCTCTCTGATACCAGAGTAGCCATACCTGAGTAGCCATACATAAGTAGTGGCAAAGTAATACAGAACAGGCACCATCTGGTAACAGGAGTTTAATGATGATGCATATGCACACAAATTGGTAGGAGCAAATGATGTTTCCTGACCACCGCCACTAATTATGTATAATTATTTTGTTCAGGTGTACTTGTACACGCCTTGCTGAGTTGTTCCACAGTTAGCAAGTGTCCACTCCAGCTAACCCAGTCATTAATTATAATTAGTCGGATAACATATCCTGCGTGATGCAGAAACTTGGGAGCATGCTTGTTTTTATGAAAGAGGACACTGGGACCACCATAAGCTCTCACTAATGACAATCAAACCTGCACCACAGACTGTGCTACCTGGTGAGAAGTTAGTGCACTATTGACTGCACTACCTGGTGAGAAGTGAGTGCACTACAGACTGCTTGAAGTGAGAAGTTAGTGCACTACAGACTGCACTACCTGGTGAGAAGTGAGTGCACTATAGATTGAACTACCCAGTGAGAAGTGAGTGCACTACAGACTGCACTACCTGGTGAGAAGTGAATGCACTACAGACTGCACTACCGGGTGAAAAATGAGTGCACTACAGACTGCACTACCTGGTTAGAAGGGAGTGCAATTCAATCTGTGCTACCTGGTGTAAAGTGAGTGCACTACAGACTGTGCTATGTGGTGAGAAGTGAGTGCACTACAGACTGTGCTATGCAGTGAGAAGTGAGTGCACTACAGACTGTGCTAGGTGGTGAAAAGTGAGTGCACTACAGACTGTGCTATGCGGTGGGAAGTGAAACTGCAATAATTAATCATGAACAAATACAACCCAATGCTGCTGTGTTTAATTATGGTTAACCTTTATCACAGACACAATTGAATTGGAATGGATTAATTCCATTGAAATTGTGTAAAATTGTTCAAAACCGGGATGTATAGAATAGAAGATACTGAAAATGTTTTACAGAGGGAAATTCTGGACCCAATATTCTGCACGAGTCTATAAATATATACTCTAGCTATGGTTATTCAGACAATAGGGAAGCGATACTAAATCTTGCTGGACCCAGTAATTACGTATTTGAAACAGCTGAAGACATGCCCTGTGGCGGGGAGAATAGGTTGTGATTATAGACTGCCAGTTACCGTTCATGGTTATAAACGATGGGCGAGAAGGAAGTGGTCATTTTAGGTCATTTTAATAGGTGAAATTACAGTCTGCATGGTTCATAAAATATGGTCAGGTCACGAATATCAAATGGCAACCCAGTGTCACCATGTCCATGCAGGATAAGAGCAGAAATATTTTTCCATCTTCTCTAGATCTGTCTGGGTCCCTGATCCCTGATCATTGTTCAAGTACAGGTCATAGGGGGAAAATACTATAATAGTAATACAGTAACCACTGTAATAATGCCTTTGAAAGTCCTTTCTGTGAAAGAAAATAATAATTTTTGTTAGCTTTTGTCTTGATGAAAAATAAAATTTGGTATAAATGTGGATGCATATATTTCACCAAAAAATTGTAGACTAAATCAAAGGGTCTTACATAATGATTGGAATAGTTTTGAATATAAACAAAAAAAAAGGTTTTGCTCTTTTTATTACACCAGAACTTTAAAGAAATAAAGTTATAATAATCATGTCTTCAACTTCAGAATATGGAACGAATAACAGAAAAAGGACAAGTATTGTTCTCACGTTATTTTTAGCGATCATTCAAAGAATACAGACAATTTGAAACGGGTTAATAGAGATAGATGAAATAAAACAATCTGAAAGCATGGGCAAGGAATAATGTTTTTTGTTACTTACCCATCATGGGGACACAGTTGCCCTTCTTCCACAGTGGAGATAAGCTTTTACTTTCCTTGGGTATATACAAGTGATCGTTCTCCGGGTTGAAACCCATCTGTATGTAGAGCCCACGCCCCGGGACCACGCCCTTAGATGCTATTGGATTGCATATCAATTTTGGATGTTTGAAATAAGCTGAAATAAACCAAACATATTATAGTAATTTAACATGACAATACTGAAATAAGACAATTGAAGATTGCTATGTGTAGACATCAAGCAGTATCTTAGAAGCGAATCGCATACTATGGTATCGGATACAGTAAGAATACATTTTCAGGTAGAGCCCAGTTAATGTGATTTTTTTGTCGTTTGTCTCAAGATTATGCTCAAATAATTGTTTGCTACAGTTCTTCAGTGTGCAATAATTGTTTGTCAAATTTAAAAACGGGATTGGAATGTATCTAGTGTGGTTTGCTGGTTCCCATGTCACAGTCATCTCGCACTGCTGGGTTTGCCAGTTCCCATATTGTCATCTCGCACTGCTGAGCCACTGATTTAACGACACATTCTAATCACTTGACAATCTTAGCGCTATTAAACCTTTTTTATTGGCTTCAGTGCACATGCCTTTGTTCTTAGTGGCAAAATACATTGTCTGAAAAGAGGCAGCACACGGGAAACACGCAAAATTCCAACACAGGTTTGTTTCGTTTCGTCGCACTCTTTGCTATTTGCTGATAATAAAGTATCGGCAGAATTTCAGTTTTACCGAAAATGAGACATTAAATTAAATGTAGCGTTTGTTGTTATGGATGATGGCTTTTAAAGAACTCCCTGTTGTAGCATCATTGTTTATGATTATTTTTTAATTAAATAAATACACTTTTGAAGTTTTTGCTGCAGCTTTTGACAATGCCTCAAAAGCAATTTGATGTTTCCTCAACATTTAAATGTGATGGGAAAATGATTACTAGATCAGTGCTAAATGTTTTCTTAATTGGGCAGCCATGGCCAGATCACATTGACAATCGCAGTGCAATTTTAAAATGATTCGCAAAACTCTGCATGACTATTTTCCCATCAGTCTTGTTCCACCCCAGGATTGGCCCCCATATCCTTTGTTGTCGCAAGAAATTTCACGAATTAGGAATTAAACATTGAATAGAGTTGTCATGGGGGACGCTCTGCGCTGATTAGAATTAATCAGAAAAATGTGAAGACACCATAAAGTATGAAACCATTGAATACAGCACGTGTCGGTGGAAGGCTATCTCCAAAACCACACACTAAGTTTCTTACCGGGAGTGCATGCACGGGTAATGACCAAGTTGTACTCAATTGTCATCACAATTATTTGCGCGTGCACATTATTATGGCTGAGTTTGAAATTCAATTGAATAGAAGGAATACTAAATTTCTGGTATTTTAATTGAGATAATTTTAGTGCAAACATATCTGAAGTCATATAACTGGATATTATTTTTTGCGGTGATTGTATAAAAATATAATTTTAATGTTATGATTTTATTGTCCCGAAATTTTTCAAATTTGGCGTACTTTGTGGTGATACAAAATTGTAATAATGTGATTTTGACCACAATAAGAAAATAAAAATCTTGACAAATTTGGTTATTTCGCAATCAATAAGTTATGGCTGGCTGCCCGCTTTACATTAAATCATAAAGGTTAGATCATAGCAACCGTTCGACAAACGTATGAACAGCTGCGTGTATGGAAGGTTTTATAATCATCATTTACATCATCATTGTGGTACCAACGTACCAACCAAATCCAGATGGTGCCATGGATACCCAGTTGTCACTTTGAACATTTCTAATTTGTCGGAATAATTTTCATAATCTTTTATAATATTTTTACATAAATATTTATGGGCTGACGGTTTGTTAAATCTTTTCTTCAAATTAACAACACGTTTGTATAATGTGTCCGATTTCTTTTTACAGTTTTGAAGCGTTTTAGATATTGAAGTGTTTGGGATGAGCTCATTCTGAGAGGAGAGTTGTTAACTCGAGAGTTGTATAAAAGAATTGACCTTTTGACAAATGTTTTGAATTCGATGACGTTTGTCCTGATTTAAAACTATTAAAGTTTTGTTAGAAGATTTTTACACTTGTTTAAACACATATAATAAGTGTACCTTAACAGGTACTCCAGTATTAATGTTGTCATTGTATGTGATATTCTTAGTTAATTCGATGATGAGGTCTGTAATTTTATATAGTTTAATATCCCTGGGGTCTTTAAAATATAGTTAAATACCGTTGCTTTTGTGATGTAACCTAATTAATTCAACTTTTTATAAAATAAAAGTCGACTGTTTTTCAAAACGTTTGGATTTACTGAAGTTCCGCTAACATTATAAGAATGGTTTCATTGGCTTGATCATGGCTGGAAAGAAGAGAACAATTAATGGTTCTGCCTATTCTTGATTTTACGAAGATCAAATTTTCAGCCACAATTTTTCTGCTAATAATGTAAGGAAATCTTTGGCGTAATTTAATTTTGTAAATTGCATCTCAAAATGCGATCCTGTGGGTGAAGGATAAAACAATTACGCGATGAACCTTCTGGGAAACATGAAGATGCATTATATGGGTTTCATTAATTAATATGTGATTTACTTTATTAACGAATATGGCATTACAATGTGATAGTATTTTAAAGGACAATTATACAATTAACAGTTACAAGAGGCAAGCTAACCCATTATAGTATTATATTAACTCCGTGTATATTTAATACTGAGGATTGTATTGTGTATAACAAAGTGTATTATTTTATTGAAATCGGTCTCTCTTAAAAAAGTATACAAATCAAATAATTTAGTGATTGTCTATATTTATGTTTGTTATGTAAACACAACCCATTGTGACATATCCATTACCAACCAGTTACATTAGGCAAAGTGCATCATTTACTGGGAAACTGGAAAAGACATTGAAAGGAAAATGTATGTATGTATGGGGTAACTGTCACTTTTAATAATCTTTGTCATATCTACGTGAGCTCATGTGCCTTTATAATGCTGTCACACTGTTTTGTATGGTGGTTTACGTCATTTTCAACACATGTAAGGTTATTTATGGCGGTCGATATTTTGTGGTGGAGGCAGACCACCCACTTTTCTTTCCTGGGTAGAACCAGTACTGTACACCTTCCGCCATCCGTAAGAATCGACACTTTCTCACTTACAAGTCGAGCTCCCAGTGAGATTCGAACCCGCAGCGGTGAGAAGGTTTACAACGCAACGTCGTTAACCCCTCGGCCACAGAGACGCTGTCACACTGGAATACCACTCTGTAGCCATCAGTAGCATATGATACCCCAGCCAGTCACGGGTTCAACCTGTCCTAGAGACGTCATTAATAATATACCCCAGCCAGTCAAGGGGCCCACCTGTCATAGAGATGTCAGTTACATGATACCCCAGCCAGTCATGGGGCCAACCTGTCCTAGAGTCGTCGTTAACATCATACACCAGCCCAGAGTCATGGGGCCAACCTGTCCTAGAGACGTCGTTAACATCATACACCAGCCCGGAGACATGGGGCCAACCTGTTCGAGATACTTCAGTAACAATATGCCCCAGCCATGCAGTCATGGAGCCCACCTGTCACTGCTCAAAAATATTAACGGATTGCTTTTCGATTTTCCATATGGTTACCTTTTCCTAAACGATTTTCTGTACAAACCTGGTTTTTATGCCAAATGCTTATCAAGACATTAAACTTTTATTGCAAATCACAATTACAATATTTCCAATCCTGGGAAGTACCATAGCCAAACATTTGTAAATGTTCATCTTTTTTCAAAAATACAAAAATCCACATGATTCGTTTTTAGTTGCAGACTTGCAGGGATAAAAAGTGACTTTTTGGAGAAAATGAAAATTTACAAATGTTTGTCCATGACACTTCACAGGACTGGAATGACTGTAATTCTGATTTGCAACAAAGTTTAATGTCTTGATAAGCATTTGGCATAAAAAAATGGGTTTGTACAGAAAGGCATTTAGGAAAAGCTGGGCCGTGCATTTAACACGTAAAAATATGGAAAATCGACAAGCAATCCGTTAATATTTTTAAGCAGCGTATTAAGGTGATCAGATCAAACAATTGCACAATAAAGCCCCAAAAGTATGTTGAAGATTTTTTTAATTTGTGTGTCTTTCGCTTGTATTAAATGTATGATAGGGAACATAATAGGCAGCAGAGAACAGGAACCCTTTGTGTAGCCAGCAAAAAAGTGAGAATTGACATAAATCCAAGAACGAAGTCTGTGAAGGAAGAGAATCCCACGATCAGCTTTACCCAATCAATTAGAAATGGCAAATGGCAATGGCAAATGACGTGCTGGGATTTGTATAGAAGTGTATTTGAAGTTGAGAATCTATAGTTAATTGACTTTCAGCTATAGATAATTGTCCATAACCCTCAGAAGACATATAAGATGTGGGAAGGAAAGAAATTGAATGCCTTTTTCCATTACTAAAAAGCACAATGGTTTGCCTGATTTAGCATCATGTTCCCAAGAAATGTTTATATTTTGTGTTTTATAGTTGGTCCTCCGGTGTATTCCCCGCAATATGTCTTAGCAGACATTGGAGTTTAAAAACTGAACAGAAATAATTAAAAGATAATGATT
>JAWPHD010022548.1:0-17500 GCA_037043455.1 Cyrtodaria siliqua | reverse complement strand
TATTTCGCCATTTTCAAATGAGAAATATAATCAAGAAATGAAGTGACAGTATCAGAAATATTAGCTTTGATTATGGTTGCAGTTTTTTAGTATAGTTATTATTAACCATGGTAAAAAAGAAAGGATTGTTCAATATATCATCTAGATTCCGAGAGGTGTCATTAAAGGCTTCAATTACATCTGCCTGAGTATCGGATGAAAGACTCAACATGAAATCTCTTTCATAGCAATACAAGAACAAATATGCGACAAGAGGTGCACATTTCGTACCCATAGGGATACCAACAATTTGTCTATAAACGGTTGTTCCATACATGACGAAAATATTATCTAATAGCAAATTAGTGTTTTACTCGGACAGAGACGATTTTAATGTGCCCTGTTTTTTTCAAAAACGTGGGTATAAAGAGAGTTTGGGTCCGCATGTTCTCTACGACACCAATTTATACTAAAATCTTCAATGGATTGGGCGATCTGACTACGACATGCATTATAACCAATAATTTAATGTAATCATTTAGAGTAAGTGTAGGACACGTTCGCGGGTTCCTATGTATACTTCCCCACTCTCATTGGCGGCTCTAAATAACATAGTATAATGTGTTGATGAGCCGTTAAATAACATTCAATTTAAAACGTTCTCTGATAATGAGATAAACACTAAGTAGGACAAAACATAATCAGAAACCTAGGACAAGTGTCCATGGGACATCGATGTCCCCCTTTATTGCTGTCATTCAATAGCGGAGGATATAACTAAGTAATATTGGCAGCATAGTTCAAATTGTGATACAAGCATGCAAGTTGGCAGAAAAAGTCTTTAGAGTGTCCTATTCATGTCGAAATCCTGAGCGACCTCAATTTCCCATTTTTATGTTTCCGAAGGAAGAACATAATTATGCAATTTCACACATTGATGGCCGACAATGGGAGGAAGTGTAGAGTATAAGTACCATAACGCCATTCAAGCTATAGTTATTGCCCTTTGCAATGTTATACTAGTAATTCTTGTGTGGAGCATAACCCCAAAACTACTAATGGAACTAAAATGATATTTCACAACATGACAGAGTCCATTGAGAGGTCCGTGTCTCTGTCCGTCCTTACGTACGCCTGGATAACTTGTTTAAATTGGTTTGGTTTTGTTAGAATGGTGTTTTACGCCAATTTTAGCACATGTTAGCCCATACATGACGGTGTGTTTTTTGTGGTAGAAGCAGACCACTCATGTTTACTGGGTATAACCAGAACTGTAAACCTGTTAACGGCTCATCATCACGTTATAGGTTATTCGGAGATGCCCAAGATGAGAGAGGAATGACTAAAATACAAATTAATCTAGGAGCTTGCCCTTCCGCCCATCTGAAGAAAAAATCCAAAAGTTGTGTCGCATTATAAATACAGCATGGTTTTCGCATCGAGTATATCTGTCATTTGTCATATTCGTTGCTAAACAATAACCAGTATGTTCGCAGGTGACCAACACTTTTTCCAAACGTATACGTTGTGCAATCTCAAAAGTTATTTGGTAATAACGACTCACAGGGTAAAGTGTAAAACACATTTTAGCTTATTTTAATTTGAAGCAATTGTCTTTCTTATATTTGAACTTTTTTTTAAACAATATTTTATGAAATTAAGTTTATGTAAGTGCAAATATTTAAATACCAAACATTTGCAAAATATCTCTGTCAAGAATCACCTGTCGTCTCATTTACTAACCCAAACAGTTTTGTCGTCTCATTTACTAACCCAAACAGTTTTCTAATTTATTTTATATTGTTTGCCTTACTCTCAGGTGAGAAAATGTTGTACCGGGAGATTCCCTAACATTTCAGACGTTTAACATTCCATAAGGCGCCCATATTACTGCGTCAGTTGATATATATCATGCAACTCTATACTATTATGTTAAGATTTATATCAGCATAAGTGCAATCAGTTATATGCAGCGACTGCAATTATTCACAATACTTGCAATCCGATATGTGCAGCGACTGCAATTATTCACCATACTTGCACTCCGATATGTGCAGCGACTTGCACTCTGATATGTGCAGCGACTGCACGTATTATCCGCAAATATGTTCTGAATGTTAGAGGTTATTGCTGTCATCATTTTATCTTACAAGCATAGATTTTTCTTTTGATAATGTCTTAATTTAAAGGGACGCACGGGATAAACTTGTTTTGAAATACCGAATGTCATGATTTGCGCGGATTCCTCAACATATTATATAACAAGTTCACCTCACTGAAACGGTACATAAAAACGAGTATGATAATGGACCTTTGGAAACGGCCGAAAACGACACATACGAAATATTGCAGTCTCGGTTTGATTGAGACTTTTCATGAGCGGTAGTGAAATATGCTAGCTACCGCTCACGCCCTCTAGCCCCGGGTTGAGCAGAACTCAATATTAATAAAATCAATAGTACACAATTTTAACCTTCCCGAAGATGGCATGCATATGGCGGTGGACATAAAGTCGATTTATTGTGTATAGCGAAAAGTTATTTCAGAATTGCATCATTGTCAATTCAGTATGACCTTGACGTTTGATCTACTGATCCCAAAAGCAATTATAGAGATCCTTCTATCACCACGGACAATATACCTCTGAATTTTCATGGGCGTGGGTATCAGAGATATCGTGGGGAATGCGTATATCCATATGAGGTCATTGCAATCTTGAACTTTACATATTGATTCTAAAAGGAGTAAGGTTCATCCTCTCATCAAGGGCGATGCACCTTAGTATTTTCATAGCCAACATGGGTATTATAATTCCAGAGTTATCTTGCTGAATGCGTATGCTCATATTAGGTCATGGCCATTTCGAAGCCACATTGAAGCAATAGGGTCTTTCCATCATCAATGGCAATGAAGCTAGTAAGTAGTTTCATAAACATAGGTGTTAGTGTATGTCGATACGAGGTCATGGCGAACTTGACCTTTGGCGTACTAACCCCAACAGCAATCAGGTTACTGTTATCACCAAGAGCGGTGGACATTTTAAGTTTCTTGAGTGCGGGCCTTATACTTCCGGGGTTATCGCGCGGAATCATGCCCACATGATATAATGGCGACCATGAACTGTGACATTCCGAACTCGAAACAATAGGCACCTCTCTCTGTGACAATGTATCCATGACGTGTCATGCGCGTGTTTTATATTTCCATATAAGGTAATGGAAACCTTGACCGTTGATATCTGAGCCACTCCCGCACCCCACCCAAACACACCACTCACTCACGCACGCACGCACGCACACACAAACATCAATAGGGACGTACATATTGAAGACCGACCGAGAAGTTATACGAAAAAAAAGCGTTTTATACTTTTTGAATCACCTTTGCCTTGTAAAACTTGTTGCAGTGACTGTATTCTGTGAATGCTACTCTTCCTGTTAGACCTATAACATTTTCTTTCTTTAACAATTCAAAGTGGCCTTGCCATTTGGCCTACAGATCCCAAATCAAATCAATAGAGAGCACTGTCTTACCAACATAATTTGTTCGGTTGTCAAAGGTATGCCAACCTAGAACATTAGACTACCTTAAATAATTGTAATATTAAAACTTCAGCATTTTTTTTGTTTACGCAGTAGATATTTTAATATTCCTACGTCAAAGCTTTATATTTTATTTACAAAATTCCTTTACTTGAAACGTTCTTTACATCATGGTGAACATAACATCTTAAAAAATCGTAATGGTAACTTCATTATATTACTGACATCTGAATATCAAGAGTCAGTCAGCATCAGAAATTGTATATTTTGGATCATAACCTTGCAAACTGCACGCAACCATCGTGTAACGTGCATGTGCGTAGGCGATTAATTTGACGATAGCATGGGCTACTTTTAATAAAAGAAAACAAATAAGTAGGTGAAAAGTAAGGAATTGCAAATAGTATAAACTAAGACATACTCAACGCTATAAGTGTTGTTACCGTACACCTATCCTCGATAATATAATAATATCCTTATGCTGCGCTAAAAACACTCATTTTCGTAGCATACCAACTTCATTTCTTTTCCTATAAAACGCCTTTTATGATAAGGAAAACTGTCAGATAGTTTTATTAAATGTTTGAAAGATCATCATAACATATGCATTTCTCTGAAAGACGTATATACGTTATTTATAGATATCAACATTTCACGGTCAAGGTCGAATTATTATGCTAAATTTATGTTTCTATTATAATAGTTTCATAAAATACAATCTACAGTTTTCCTTTTCTCTTTACAAGATTGAGAAGAAGTATTCTTCAATTCAAATGCTTTCAAAGAATGCTTGAAGGCACTGTGGTAACGGATTTTTTTTCCACACAATTAGTAATTGACCAGTGTTTAAAAGTATATATACATGTCCAATTGGAAATGTAACATTGATTTCAAAGATCACAGTTAACCAAAAACCGCATGGAAACAAACAACAATAAAACGGACGAATAAAAAGCAAGGCCAAGGTTATCACAAACATAAAAGGGTTGACAATTGTGCTACTCCTTTGAACGGTCAGTTGCCAAAAAGGCCGCTGTGGGGTGAGGTTAAACCAGGTTCTAGGGTGCACCAAACCTCACGTTTACCCTATTGTTATCCCAATAAAACGGGAAAGTGTAAAAACGAAATCCTCGCCACGCCTCTAAGAAACTGATTAGCAATAATAGGCAATACATCCTCGCCACGCACACACACATATATATATATATATATATGGTGAACATTTTGTACCAACCACTTACCAACGGATTCGAACCCGCAGCCCTAAACACCATCATCGACACATCGCCTCACCCAATAGCAGACGCGTTAGCCCACTCGCCACCTAGTCAACCTTTAAAGATTGATTTCGGAAACCGGGTGATACTAAGGCTTTACTCTTGAACGCGTCGGATATCTTCGGGCTTTTCCGTCAAATAACGACAACCATAGCGTATATTATAAGATAGAGGAATCACATTACATGATTATAACCTCAGGTACCTATACAAACATTCACCATAGAAAGACGCCAGATCAATACTGATACAATAAATTTAGAATGTAATTATTTATTATTTGAGATAATTAAATTCATAAAAACGAACATTCTTTAACGTAGGATCTATAAGATACAAGTACAAACATTAAATATTATATGTGGAGAAAATTGTGTAGCAGCCATTAACGGATTCGAACCCGCATATTTCATATAAAGATTTTGATGACATATTGATGTCTATATAACATGGTTGCAGTCTTAGATGTACGATATACAGGCCATTTTCTGCCGAGTCTCTGTCAAACAAATGCTTTTCCACGAGGATCTTCGGCGCCAAAATTTCGCATACATGTCTCGTTTTAATATTCAAAACATGTACGCCGTAGCTAATCTTTTCCAGTTTGATAATTGGATTAGCTAAAGGTAGAACTTTCCGCGGTCATAGTATTGTTTTATTAGGGTCAAATACGTAGATCTTCAACACATATAAGGTTTTACATGACGGTCGATTTTTTTGTGGTTGAGGCAGACCACCCACTTTTCCTGGGTAGAACCAGTACTGTGCACCTCCCGCCATCCGTAAGAATCGACACTTTCTCACTTGCAAGTCGAGCTCCCAGTGGGATTCTAACCTGCAGCGGTGAGAGGCGAGAAGGTTTCCAATTCAGCGTCGTTTAACCCCTCCTGAATGTTCAGGTATTATTATATAAATTCAATTATTATGCCTTATTTTAAGAAATGTCTACATTGTTATGGAAATTAATCGTTAAATTTCATTTTTATTATAATTATGTTCAAACTAATGTATTAATCCATAAAAGAAATAAAGTAGAATTTTGAGGATTTGTTTTATTATTTAAAACTAGACTCCCATTTATTTTCAGTTTAAATGTATTGATTAAGCAGAGTTATACTTTCAAACACTTGTGTAACAAAACTAAAGGTAAACATTCCGGTAACAACCGCCGCTAAAGGTAACAATTACAACGCTAAAAGTAATAACCTCCGCTAAAGGTAACTATCACCTCTTCATCTAAAGGTAACAACGCTAACGTTAAAGGTAACAACGTTTCATGTTAACGCTAAAGATAACAACTGTCTTCGCTAAAGGTAACAACGTTTTCCAAATCTACAGTTTCAATGAAAATTTAGTTAACATGTTCTTGTTAGTTACTGAGGCACTTGATTCGCTTCAACCGATGCGATCCGTATCGGCGGTGTTAGAGAGTGTGCTGGTCTCCAACTCGGACACGTGGATTTTCTGCAGGTTCGAATCCCATTGGAAGCCCGACTTGTCAAGTTAAAAAGTGTCGTTTCTTATGGAACGCGGGAGATATACAGTACTGGTTCTACCCTTGAAAAATGGGGTGACCTGCCTCAACCGACCGTCATGTATAGCCTAATATGTGCTAAAATGACGTTAAATACCATTCAAACAAAACAAAACTCCTCTTACATCAAGACCATGCCAAATTAAGGTTGTCATCATCTGCACCATTAAGAGTGATATTTGTATATTAAGCTGTTTAGCTTTTTTAACGATGTAAATAAAACACGAACATGCAGTTTGTGACTGTTTAACTTCTGTTTTTGATGTTAAGCTTATGGTTTCGTTTGGAGGTAATATACACATTTAGTTCCATCGGGTTTATTAATAACGTACACGACTGCTTGGAAACGCATCTTATCTTTTGCTATAATGGGTACGGTATAATATAGCAAACACAGTTTAAAAAAATAGATCACGGGTGAGGAGAAAACAAATATAATGCAGACTTGAACCAGTACTATCTGATCTCAGAAACATTTTACTGAAATGTTAATCGAATGATTACACATATATAAAAGGGAAACATGTCACTTTTACAGAGGAATACTTTCTGCACGCCAAACACGCAACTCTGCATGCATTTTTAAACAAACCGTATCGATGTTTTAAAGAATATACGAATGGAATTGATGATAAAACTACAGTTTACTTCCACTTTTTTATTGAGTCCGCAAGTGTTAATTTTGAAGCTGCCTTTAAATACATAAATAAAAGGAAGGTGCGTGTGGGGTTAGATTTGTTCTTCGTTACTTTACAACAAATTGCAATTCAATAAGTATGCGTTGTTTTCAACAATAAGGAATATTGTCAAACAATTTATATTGAACTCTTGAGAAAAACACGTTTGGGATATATAACCTGATCGGGTTTATTTTACAATCATCAAACATCACGTTCATTGATTTCTATACGTAGGGTCTATTATATCTCGGTATTGGGTTTCAAAAAAGGTTATCTGATAGGTCACGTACGATGTATTCCAATGATGTATGAAACATAAACAGAGTTTATTCAACCGTATGATAAAATCAGCAGACTGAATTGAAATGACGCTCTGTCACATGTATTCTACATTATTTGAACGGCCACAAATTACTTTTACAAGGAATACCTAGAACTGTATTAATCCGTGCTCAAGGGATGAACTTACGCCCACAACTTTTTAACCTGGCATTGATTTAATAGCCTCTAAATTCTTAGAGAGTCAACATGGCGGAATATATGGATGTGTTTCATACATTGGTCCAATATAAATGCAACGGAGTCGATGAGCCCATTCTCCTTAGGAATTAGGGCTCGATCTGGCTTGATTTAAACCGCGACCCGCACTTCATTCAACGATTCAATCTGTCATGTATTAGTATATGGTTTCTAGTTCATCAATTAACCATTAGTACAGACTTACACGTCTGAAATTCCTGTCAACCACGGTGCAGCGGGGGTGGCTGTGGCTCACATGCTGGAGGTCGTGGACTCGATCCCCGACCGGGTCACACCACATACGTAACTAGTAGCTCCATTGATTGACGCTGATGATATAAGTGTTATGCTGTGACTGGTCGGTCCGATGTCAGTTTAATGTGACTGGATGAGTCATGGTATGTGTCTACGGCGTGATCCACTTCCATATATATGTACTATTTGTGCACTCTGCGTGTACTTAGCGTATTTGAGCATATTTGGTGCGTTTTTGCTAATATACAGGTTTTTCCGTAAACATTCTTACATATTGAAAATAATATTCTGATAAAGAAAACATTTATGTTTTAAAATTTTACGTCAGTATGTGTAACATCTCGTTGCGATATAATCACAATCAATTATATCCAAGAGCTTATCTGAATCAGAAATCTTCATCATGCAAATACATGCATAATTATTTACACGGCTGTTCATTTGACAAACTAACATAATTAAATCTCAAATCTCAGAGCTTAATCAGAAGTCTTCATCCTGCAAATATTTGCATAATATCATGCAAATATATGCATAATTATGCACACGGCTGTTCATTTGGCGTACTAACATCATTACATTGACCATCACAGAAGCAGACTAACTCACTCAGTAATTCTGGTCGTTAACATTTGGTTCATAACATGAGGACCTATGTCTTTATCGATTTCATAGCCACACTCTGTTGGATCTGGCATATTTAGCATGTCTTCTCCAAATCAGTAACTGATATGCACATTTGATAGATGAAGTAAAGACCTATCATCTCTTTTGGGGGAGGATGGGTGGGGTTAACTAATTTCTTTGGTTTTAAACTCTTGTTTTCAAGTACCCTTTATAATTCTCAACGTATTTGGAGACATACATTTATAGGACAGATATTTTTTAAGCCTCATCAGAACTGTTCATCATTACATTATATGCCATTTTCTTGCTAATTTCAAAGGCAGAGCAACATGTGTCGCACTCTGTGAGTTTGTAAACCATCGGCAAGATCTGCTCACATTCATCGATACTCCTTCACACCGATACTGTGGAATATATGGTGGGTCCCACTTTATTTACAAATAATAATTAAAGCTTCTTTTTTTTCAAACTCACGAATGTATTACTATTTACCTCTCCCCACTCCGTTCCTACGTCTATGCATTAATATGTGCATAGTACGATCGAAACAATTTCTAGACAATTTACATCAATACGTAACAAGTATTAGTGGCTGCGGATTCAGAAGTGGACGGAGTGGGAAATGGGATCTGAGGAATTCACGTGTAAAGCATATTGTATGTGCTTACCAACTTTTGTTTTGTCAACGTTGCGACCCCACCCACCCTGTACCCCCTACGCATACAACAGAAATCAATTTCAGACTATATTGTGTTATACATTTAGGATGTCCTATTGGTTAAATGGCGGAGGGAATATAAACCTTAGAACTAAACACTCACATACATAAACTGAAATTTTGTATCTGCTATGGCTTTTATTATGCTTTCATTTCAGCACCAAGTTTCGACTGGTGTCTAACGGTTGAGGAGTACATTCTTTAAATAATTTTTTTTGTTCGATTATGTTACGTTGAAAACTACTTATCTGATTCGGTTTTATATAATAAATACAAATCAATGGCAATCAATATTCGATCTTTTCTGACGTCGCTCTATTACGGTTGTTGAATCAGGTGGCACAGTAACTAGCAAGAACCGGTTTACTCAATTTTCATCGAAACTGTACATTTTGGAAAACGTTGTTACCTATAGCGTAGATAGCTGTTACCTTTAGCGTTAATATGAAAACGTTGTTACTTTAACGTTAGCGTTGTTACCTTTAGTGAAAGAGGTGATTGTTACCTTTAGCGGAGGTTGTTACCTTTAGCGTTGGCATTGTTACCCTTAGCGGCGATTGTTACCTTTAACGGAATTGTTATCTTTAGCGTTATTACAAGCACAACCCATAAACATAAAACGCGAAACAAGGTTGAATTAACCTCCAGTGCTATGTTTATATATTTGGCACGCAATTCAGATACTTTGGCCGAAGGAGGAGTCACTAAATTCTAAATTTAAAATTAAAATTATATTAGTCCAGACATAATGCCGAGTTCAAACGAGGCATTCGGCATTCTTCTCGTTGACTCATAGGGTAGAGGGAAACACCACCACCACCACAATCTCACAGTACATGACTAGTTAATGTAGTGTTCAGACGTGGTAAGATGGACGTTATGGCTGACGACAGAGAGTCATTTTATTAGAATTCTCTATTTAGTAAGCACATGTTTTGTTAAAAGGTCAATACTTTATTTATGTTCTAGCCTTTTTTTTTAATAATTTAGCATTTCAACCTTTCTTTTTTTATTATACTGTGGTTTATTTTAGGCGTTACGTTTACATCATACTTCATGAACAAGTGGATTATGTTTGCCCCACTCCGAGATGTTTAAAATCCGTGTGGGGACGGTACTTGTCGCGTTGCGTAAAGGTCGGAGCACGAACTATTACTCCACAATGCCGTAAACACAACTCTCAATGCATGTGCTTGTAGCCGAGACTAATCGAGTTGTGACGCATTTCCCGATTTGTTACAGTCAGAACTGTACAGTTTACTAGATTTTCTGATTCACCTTCCTGTTTGAACTTTTGATAAATAAAAGCGTTCTGTATACTCAGCTCCGTCGAAAATGATGTTTAGTACTTTTTATGATGATTTTCTGCCCGTTCAAGATGGGTATATTTAACACAAGTAAGAAAATGAAATGGCGACACCTTATGGCTGTGAACTTAATTCATGCCGATTTATCATTTTTCGGAGATTTTAGACAATAACCCAATTAAATATTCATTTATTGCACACAAAAAAAAATGACGTTTGATTCATTTAAATATCAGTTTCAGTCCACTATATAGTATAGACGCAAATACTGAAAGAAAATAGCGGAAACATTTGTTTTTATCTGCTACTAATTTTAAAAATAGTTTCTTGGCGATTTTATTTAGTCAAGTAATCTTTTAATTAACCTAACTGAGAGTAAACTGAATATTGTTTTATTTGTATTGATAAAAAGAAAAGTATAGGCTGGAACATTCAAAACTTCGGATTTTGAGTAATTAAATCAAGTCCACTGAGATTTCACCCCAATTACGAGGTCCTAATTAAATTATGACTCACTCACTCACTCACTCACTCACTCACTCACCCACCCACCCACCCACCCACCCACCCACTCACTCACTCACCCACCCACCCACCCACCCACTCACCCACTCACTCACTTACTCACTTACTCACTCACTCACTCACTCACTACTCTCTCATTACTCACTCACTCACTCATTCTCCACCTCACTCACCACATCACTCACTCACTCGAAGATAAGGTATTATATTTAAAAAATGCAAGGTCCATTGACAAGTTTATTTGCTCTTTATATGTCTCCAAAAATGTTAGGGATCCTGCGGACGATATAAGATACTGACAGTTTTGTCAAATTAATCAAACTAAATTAGCCTCTAACACTTACATAAAACAGCCTTAAAAATGATATCAAAAGGGCTAATTTTAAGTCCTAGTATGGCAACGTGCATTGCAGACAGTATAAATCGTCATCGCCAAATGTCTCTTTAACTCCTTCATGTTACTGAGCTGGGTTGTATTTGTCATCACATAGCATTAAGAGTCGTGCTGATATCTCTATAGTTTAAACGCCAGAAACGTCTCTTATATTATTCCATGTATTTGACCCCTGACTGTGTTTCCAAACTGAGACTAGGACATGAACATGTAGTATGGAATACATGTTATGATGTATACATATATTCGTCAAGCTCTATATAATATCTTTGCAGCTTCTTTACAACATTCACAGAGTTTTATATGGCATTTGACCCTTCAATGTGAGCTTGCGTTTTAGCATAGGACAGATATGTGGTATATCACTGACTATATATCGCATTTTAGTGGCCATCTTGGACGTCATCTCGAATAACTGTTTAGTGATACCTCAGTATATGACTAGAACAGGGCTAGAAATATTCTTGGGTTATTACTTTAACGTGACAAACTGTCACAACCGCTACAGATTTCTGTTTGTGTGCTTTAAAATAAACCACGAAAACACAGACACCAAAAAAGATCAAATTTGACCTTTGACCCTTGACTAACACCTTAAACTTTGCCATATATTACCAAATCTTGCATGAGATAAATGGTCTACCTATGATACACATACTTGTAAATGTATATAATTATATATTTAATGGTACAACTGGTATGCAGCAAAACAATTAGCATGACTGTATCACACTTTGGCAGCAATCTTGGACGCCATCTTGAATACCCTTTTAGTGTTAACACAATTCATGACTACAACTGGGCTAGAATATTCCTGGGATGTTACTCTAACATGATCAAGTGTCAAACCTTCTACATATTGTTACGCGCCGGTACTGCCTTTCGTTGTGGTAACTTGCTGTTATAATGCACTTAATAAAACAAATGGGCTCCTTAAATAATATTTAAAAAAAACACAACACAGTCATGGTCTTCATAAACTACTAAGTATCAAGCTCAGTTAAGATGTTTAATCGAACAAGTCTCTAAATAATCACAATTCAGTTCATCAATTCATAAATATAACTGGACTAGTAGATGAATAAATAAACATTAACACTATTCCCTGGACTCAACTAAAATCTGTCAGTACCTATACAATTAACTTTGAAAAGAATAATCTTAAATTCTGTTTAAAATGAATTGAACAACCCTATTAGTTCTAAGTTTATAATAAAATACCTTTAAATGTTCCTATTCAAACAATGTTATAAGATAACTCTAATGTAAAGTAATTTTGAAGGAATATGTGTCCTATCCCAGTGAAACTAAAAACGTCGCCTCCCTAAAATCCAATGGATGGTTTATATACCAGACCCTCCCCCACGTCCGCCAAAACGATTAGCCGCCCATTCTAAGGCGGACCTCCCCTTGAAATACTGGCGGAGAGGCAAATCCCCGCTAAAAATTAACGGCGGACGTCAAAACTTACATGAAAAAAACACAGCAGTAGTCAATTAAATCCGACAATTAAATGCATTTTAAGAATGCAGCTAAATCATTTACTTGCTAGATTTAAAGAACAAAGATTAACCTTTATGACCCACCTTATCTAATTAAAACATGATCCGTAATTAATAAAATACAAGATCATAGTCTGAATTTACATGTACAAATGACCTTGATCGATCTGCAGAATTCCAGGCAGCTTGTGTTACTAAAAATAGAACATGTAGATAGATAGATTCAAACATAAGGCATTACGCCCAACAGTTCACATGCAAATAGTACATACATATAAACATGTATATGAAATACACACAATATTTTCCAGTTAATGACAATTTGTATAATTTCATAGGTCAGTTTCAAGATCATCTGTATATGTTACTAGTTAAAAAGTATTTGACAACTATTAAGTATATAAGTGTTTAATATATATTTTTAAATTAATAGTCCTAAGTACTGATCAGTACACATTTATATCTGTGGACAAAAATGGAGAAAAGTAATATTTATTTATAAAACATGTCGTCTCTTCTTTTAAAACTTTTACTAATGAAAACGGACAGTTTCTTTAATAAACTCTTGTTTTCTGTTGTCATAAGTTCAATAAATGTTGGTATGTTTGGCCTTTTTCAAAAATATTTGTTAACATATTCTTTTCTAATATCATGATATAGTGAACACTCCAATACAAAGTGAAATTCGTCCTCTAGTATATTACAAAGCTGGCATTTTCTTTCGGATCTTGGTGTTTTATTTGGTCTATGCCATCGACCAGTTTCTATTTCTAACCTGTGACTAGAGACTCTTAGTCTAGTGGAAGCCGATAATTACACAACAATGGCCGACAGCAGTAAAACATTATGCTGTCTGCACAAACATTTCATGGAATAAACACTTTAACAATAGGTGATTTAAGGTAATAAAGCAGTTATGTAAAGATTAAACACTAAGTGCATGAATCGTGAATCAGGGCCCTGTTTAATTAGACTTCAATATAATCCCAAAATCAGCAATAATTAACCATAACAAAATGCACTGACTTGAATGTAAACACAAACTTAAAAAAATAGTACACAGTTGCAGGGTACAAAAATATCTCTGTATGTTTTAAAACAAACCAAGTAGACATGGAACACACTAAAATAGCACAAATTTGACATTTGACCATTGACTGTGACATTGAACTTTGCCTTTCATTGCTAAATTTTGCGTCAGATAAATTGTCTAAGATATACTGACCTGTAAATTTATAGAAGAATATTTTTATTGGTACGAATGTTATGCTACAAAACAATTACTATAACTGTATATAACATTTTGGCGGCCATATTGGACGACATCTTGAATAAATATTTAGTGCTATCACAATGTACAACTACAACAGGGCTAGAAATAGTCCCGGGGTATTACTCTATCATGATAAAGTGTCAAACCTTCTACGGATGAGGTAGGCTTGCAACGCAACTGCGCTATATTATTTGTTGGACCGACTTTTGTTGTTCAAATTAGTTTTCTTATTTGTGCCTTTGCTATTTGAGGGGATATATTTCTTATATACAACTTATTTTGTTTGTTTAGAAAATGGACTGAAATGGCTGGGTCCGGAAATATTCTGTCCAGCGCGAACGATATGCGGCTAAATGGATGAACATCGCATTGAGTAAAGGCAAGGACAGCAGCGGAAATGTGGTAATGCAAGTTGTAGTTTGTATTTAAACAGTATAAACTCGACATTACGGATCCTTCTAAACTACAGTGGGTTATGGGTAAAGAATGACTTGGGTTAAACTTCTAGCTTTAAAATAAAAGGAAAATGTCTATTTGTATTCTGATTAGATTTACCGTTTTAGTTACGCGATTGCAAATTTTCTGGAATTGTCGTCCTATAACTGTGATTTTTTAAATAGTATTTCTTTCCATGAATATTTACATAAATTCATTGTCTCTCTAGAAGTGGCCAACTTCAACAAGTTAACTTATTTGATGATTACATTTTGACTTGTGTCCCTGACATTTGTTATAATAGCATATTTATATCTCAGTTTATTGTGACAGTGTGAATTTTTCGTTTCAAAAACATTCTTCATTCGGGTAGTAAAGAATCATTTTTCCTGAGAGGTGTTGCACTTAGTGCTATATTGTGCATGGAAAATGTACCAAATCACTTCACCGCTGCATAAATGTATGCTTATAAGTAAGATAATATCTTCAAGCTTAGAATTTTTTAAAATAATCTACATGAGCTGAGAAAATTTAATTTAAACAGAAAATGAATCTTTATTACCGATTCTATACACCCCTATGAACTGTACTGTGGTCTCGAATTTGGAGAAATTTTGAAACCCAGTATACAACTATTAAATTCCTTAGAAGTCAATGGTTATAACTATTTATCAGAGGGAGTGACTACTAACCCGAGAAGGGTACTATTGCACGACGCGGCTCATCAAGAGGATAAATAGTTCTAATCCATTGATTCATAAGGCATTAAATTGTTGTTTTAATCTATATTATAAAATATAACAGTTTTGATATTTTACTAATAAAATTAACATTTTGAGTGTGAGTATCGGTAAACACACACCCATTCATGTACAGGTCACACCTATCATGTTACTCGTCAGACCGCATCCGCAAGATGGCTTATATCTAACTTTTCTTCTTATAAAGGGATTTAAACAAAAACACAGTCATAACGGAAACTAATACAAATATGTTTTTATAATATTTATTTATTTATTTATTTTATTTATTTATTTATTTATTTTATTATTTTATTATTTATTTATTTATTTATTTATTTATTTATTTATTTATTTATTTATTTATTTACATGAAAAGTATCATTACACCAAGTGTGATTTAGGAAATTCGGGATATTCTGACATTTTATAATAATAAATAAAATAATGAAAAAACATTACAGAAATCAACATTTTTAGTTGTTTTTTTCCCCTAAAAAATACATTTAGGGATTCACGAACCTTTGGGGACACTTTTAAAAACAAGACGACATGTATAAAATATCATTATACCTAATATGGTAAACGAAAATAAGCGATAAGTAAAAGAAAATATTTTTATTGAACTATTTCAGAAATCAGCAGTTTTAGTACTTTATTTTTACTATTTTTTCCATTTGGTGTGTAGTAGGAGTGAATATTATATAGCTAGAATACACTTAAAGTCCCATCCCGCCAACAACAGCCAAATATTACAATATATACTGAGGGAAAAATGTTTAGCAAGATTTGGTTGCACCCTGGAAATAATACATTTTTGGTTGTAAAACCAAGAAACTACTGCCATAGACACAATATTTTATCAAACACACATCAATACCAGTCGAACATCTTAATGACGTGGCGCAGTCGGTAGAGGATCTGGCGTTATTTGGCGGGTTAGTTTCTTTAAACACAAGGCAAGTATCTAATAAATAACGACGATGAAATAAGTCGTTTGTACGTTTGTAATAACAACTAGTATTTTTCTTATTATTGGTTTTGTTATTTATTAATTTAAGTATAACGACGAATAACAAAATATATTTATGTCTTAGGTTTGCCGGTTTATACACACACGGCTTCTACATGGGGATCAAGTTCATTTTTAATGTTGATCGCTTCCAAGAACCTCGGTGTTTACGTCGACATGACAGGCAGGGACAAGGACTATTTCTTCCGTACTACGACACTGACCTATATCGCTGACTTGTAACTTGGCGAAATCCCATGAATCACCTGATCCGGGTTCTGTGACTTTCCCGCATCGTACTTTAACGACTGGACTTCCATGAGACTTTATATTGATCGCATTCAGATTGCTACACGTTTGCTTACTGCGTACTTGGGAACTTACACGAATGTGTTTACGGCGAACTGAACGGCACTCTTACAGACGATGCAGACGATGCCAAGTTACACGTGACCTACGGATGCGCCGAGTTCAAGCTGTATCCAAGAACGAAGGATGGAGAAGATGACGAATTTTATATGAAGGGCCAACGAGATTTGCTGAATGTGATTACTTTCTCCGAATGCGCGTTTTAATTCGACGGAGCAAATGTAAGAACCCACTCAATGACAATATTGGAACCAAGTGACGTGCCTGTGTTCACGAAATGCAATTGTTGGCCGCCTACTAAGGCAGTAACATCCCGAGCCATGCAATGTTTCCCATCAGTGCAACATTTGACAGCGACAACTCCAGGGTAACAAATGTCACCCAAGCTGACGGGTAATACGACGCAAAATTACTCGGTGTTACAATTGACAACACTTTCTCTTGGAATAGTAAATTGATAAAGTTCTTAAAAGATGTAATTCATTGTTATATCTGTTATCTCGTATAAAGATCTACCTTTATATACATATGCGTAAATTATTTTTCAATGCTTATATCTAACTCCATTTTGAGTACTCTTGTGTGATATGGGGATATTGTAATGTTTCTCTGGAAGATAAAATTGTAAGATTCAAAAAAGAGCTGCAAGTTTAGGACATAAGTAATTCAGAATTTGTCACCTGCATTAATTATCGTTAATAACGAGTGTGACCACCATTTGCAAGAATATTATTGCATGTATGCACCATCTTATACTGATTTGTTGGCTTGAAATGGATTTCAATTGACAACTGGCGTAATAAAGTTAATTG
>JAWPHD010022547.1:0-24743 GCA_037043455.1 Cyrtodaria siliqua | reverse complement strand
TTTTATATTAATGTGAGTTATACTATGAGGTTATTTAACAGTGTTGAGTACAATACTGAATTCTATTGGACGAGTACCCAGCATTATGTCTGCTGGGTATGAGTTCAATTTAATTCAGTATTGTACTAAACACTGTAAAATGACCTCTTTATTTCACATCTCTATAATTCCAACCAAGCGTTGTATTTGTAGTTTATAGCTATATTAATAATAATTCCAACTTGATCTTGGTTTGGAGATAAAATCTTAAATCTTCCGTCATCATTGTTCATCTTGCAGATGAACATCGGTAAGGGAGATAAATAGTGATGACTCGTTGAGTTTAACTGTTATAGTTATCTTCTCATAGTACAAAGTACGGAATATGGTTATGTTTTACTCCAGATATATTGAATATATATTTCGTGACTCTAGATCCCCGATTGAGTACAATAGTGGAAATATAAAATTGTCACATGGTTAAAAAACAGAAAGAGTTTGATTAGAATTATAGAGGTGTGAAATACAAGTTTAATTCCTGATTATGCTAATAAACGCTTTTGGTGCTTCTAATATGTGAATTATACTTAACAAATTCACAAATAAATGCGGTAATTATTATTGCAAATCTGGGTCTCCTTATATACGGTTCTATTTTTATACACGAAAGTGTCATTCATGATGCTCTTCTCCAGTTTTTCAAAGCAAATTGTATGAAATCAAATAGAAATATAGTAATATTCAGCCTACAAATACACAGAGATAAGGTAGCTGCAGCAGCTGTTTAACACACACAGCATAAGGAGCCATCTGCGTGACAAGGCCTCTATTTTGTTTTCAGCTGAATCTTAAAGACAACTGAACTTGCTTTGTCCATGTGGCGGCGGTATAACATCTCCCCGTGCGTGCAATTAGTACTGCTTTACATTGCCATAGGCATAGGAGCCGTGGGACCAGGGAGGGGACCCATCCCAACCTCCCAATGTTCTGAGTGTTTTTGTGGGGTGGGGCAGAGTATGCTTTGTCTCCTCCCCCAATAATTTGAAGAAAACAGTGGCTAGCACTCAACAAGTACTTTGTTCTCCATATAATGTTGTATGTTTTGGTGTAATTGGGCGTGGATAAAGTTTTTTGGTGCTTGTCAAATATTTTATGAAACGTTTGGCACCCCTAATCATTGAAACATACTTTTTTTGATTATCAAATATCTTTTTCAAAAGGTTTGGCCCCCCGCCTCCAAAAATTGAAACGCTTCTACGTCCAAGATTCCGATCATTGGAGATCGCTGGGTCCGATATTTATATACATATATCGGTGGTACATTCTTAAATACAGATGTCGAGGATACATTCTTCAATAGGTTTTCTCACTTATTTCGAATAGGATGTTCCATTACTCCAGCCATTAACAAGCACTGAGTTATGTTGAAAATCATCCTTAGGCTATGTTGTCTGTTTTGGAATTTAGTCTTTTGACTGTTACTTCTGATACGCAGGCTCCATAACCTCTGCTCCCAACTAAAATCCTTTTTGTTTTTCGCCCATTGTTTTTTTGATTAGGGAAAAGCATTTTATTAGAAACTTAGACCATCTGACCATGGTATGAAAGAAAATAACACATTGAAGATGGCCGTGGTATGAAAATACCACTTTGAACATTCATGTTCACCATCAAATGAATACCACCTTTGGATTACAAATAAAGAGTGAACCAGGGCCTTGATTTAGGATGTTCACAGACGCTTTTGCTATGATAGTTTAGAGAATGCAGGATATCAAATGCATGTATATATTAGAGATCAACACAGAAATCAAGATGCTTACATGACTTCTTCACGTGACCGAAACGGAGTGTGTCATTTACCTGCGTACGTGCTTGCGTGAGTGTGCGCGGGTGCTCAGATCTAAAATCACTCGTATTTTATACCATTTTGAGATTATTTGTTTTTTTTGTAAAATAGCTCTTTTTTATTTATTGTGTGTTTAGTGCCAATATATCTTCCTTTTTATGTGTTAATATGAGCAATAGCGTGAATATAATTTAACTTTATCATGTTTAAGAACTGTAAAATCAGAGGGTGATAGTCAGTTTCTAATATTTTTTAAAAATGTATTAATATATTTAAATAATATATCAAGAATGGATGCCCGTCTTGAGCGTTCAACTCCCTAGTCAAAAGGCCTATTGGTCTCAATAGATTGCAGGTGTGGCGTAAGTTTCTTCAGAAAAATCAACACTAATTATTATATAATTTAACAAAAACAAGATTGTGATACAGAAATGGTATCTCTTTATTACATGAGTGACGGTATGGGATATTGTGTGATGTTTGTGTATTTGTAGTTACCGTTCCAAATGTTTTGTCATTGACTGTAACATTTGCATTATATGTAATCTTTGAAATAAAATGGCAAACATACTTGTGTATTAGTCCTAACTGGATAGGTAGTGTATTGTTTTTTTCATTGACTTTTGAATAGTTGTGTTTATATCTACTTTAAAGTGTTTTCAATTGATCGATACTCGTACACAAATACAAACACATGTAATTGACTAAGTTAAGCATCACAGAAACGAATTTAAACGTGAAAATGGTTTTAATTTTATAGCCAGTTTTCTGCATCTGTTCTCCTTATTCAGTCCGTATATGTTATAATCTGAATGAATTAATGAATGGTGTTTTACGGCACGTCGACACATAAATAGGTAAAAGTAAATATATATAAAAACACATTATAATCATTTATATAGTCTGATCTCTTTTAGGAAATCTAAAACAAGACTAAAATCTACAGTATCAAATAACTCTTTTATAGTATTAACATTGTAGTACCTTTGACGCATACGATTAAAGTCTACACATTCCAATAAGATGTGTTTGATCGTTAACGGTGCAAAGCAGGGTATACATTCTGGTAATTGCTGACCTTGTAATAAATATGAATGAGTATAACGTGTATGCCCTATCCTGCACCGGGCTAGGACAACTTCCTCTCGTCGAATGGGTCTACTAGAAGAACGCCATTCTCCGAGTAACGGTTTAATTGGATGGAGTTTATTGTTAACTGACAAATCCCAAGCGGTTTGCCAAGAGTTACGAATATATGTGTTAATACAACTTTTGAAATCAGTATAAGGTAATTTGGCATTAGATATACGCAAAGTCAATGCTGCCTTAGCAGCACTATCAGCTCTATCATTACCACGTATTCCTACATGGCTTGAAAGCCAGCAGAAAATAATAGCATTATCAATTATAAGAGAATTGTACTTTTCTAAAAGTTGAAGCACAACTGGGTTATCATGTTTCATATTACCCAATGCCTGAAGAGATGAAAGGGAATCAGAAAATATTACAAAATGGTCATCATCAGATTCCTGAATATAATTTAAGGCAAGTTCAATTGCCTTAAGTTCAGCCGAAAAGATAGAGGCCTTGTCAGGCAGGCGGCTCTTTATGCTGTGTTTGTGAACAGCTGCTGCAGCTACCTTATCTCCATCTTTAGAGCCATCTGTGTAGATATCTTGAAAGTCACTGTATTTCGATTTAATTTCATTAAATTTGCTTTGAAAGACAGTAGGGTCTGTACTGGATTTGTTATTATTATAAAGATCAAAAATAATTGTTGGAGTTTCCAAAGTCCAGGGTGGATTTTGTGGTACTTTGTACTTGGCAATCAAATTTAGGTCGATTTCAGTGTCTCTTAATTTTGGTTTAATACGAAGACCAAATGGTCGAATGGCCTTCGGTTTTCGATCAAAAGAGGTTCACAACTAGGATTAAAAACATTATCGAAAGTTGGGTTTGAAGGGTTAGACTTTAATTTAATGGCGTATTGAAGAGTTAATTTGTCTCGTCTATGAGACAGTGATGGTTCATTAGCTTCAACATATAGACTTTCGGCTGGTGATGTACGAAAGGCACCTAAGGCGAGTCGTAATCCTTGATTATGTATAGGGTCGAGCATCTGCAAGTACGACTTGCGAGTCGATCCATATACTATCGAGCCGCAGTCCAGCTTGGATCTGATAAGAGATCTGTAAAGTCGCGAGAGGACTTTTCGATCTGCTCCCCAATTAGTGTTTGCAACAACTTTAAGTAAGTTAAGAGCTTTAAGGCATTTGGCCTTCAAGTATTTAAGGTGTGGTATAAACGTTAATTTACGGTCGAAAATAAGACCAAGGAATTTTGTCTCATCCACTACTGGTATTGGTGACCCATCCAGTGTTAGATGAGGGTATTCATGATGCTTACGAAGTTGACAAAAGTGCATACAATTAGTTTTAGATTTAGAAAATTTAAACCATTTTCATCAGACCAGGTTTGAAGTTTATTGAGACATTGTTGTAATTGTCTCTCGATAGTATTCATGTTTTTTGCACGATAACATATAACAAAGTCGTCAACATATAGCGAACAATCCACACCTGGATTAATGCATTTTACTATGCTGTTACTCTTTATATTAAGTAGTGTGACAGAGAGTATGCTGCCCTGTGGAACACCCATCTCCTGTTCATGAATATCAGAGGGGTTGAACCCATTCTGACTCGAAATTGTCTATCATCTAAGAATTTCTCTATAAAAATGGGTAATCGGCCTCTAAGACCAAGGTCATGAAGATCATACCATACTTCCATGCAGTATCATAAGCTTTCTCCAAGTAAAAAAATACAGCGACTAGATGTTCTTTTTTTACGAAAGCTTTCCTAATAAATGATTCAAATCGAATGAGATTGTTTGTTGTGCCTCGTTGGCGCCGGAATCCACTTTGATAATTTGTTATCAGCTTGTTGGATTCCAGGTACCAAACGAGTCTCTCATTAATCATTCGTTCCATGGTTTTACATATACAACTGGTTAAAGCAATAGGGCGATAATGTATTGGGTCCGTATGATCCTTTCCAGGTTTGGGGACTGGAATAACGATTGCTTCCCGCCAAGAATCGGGGAAGTTTCCCGTCACCCAAACCTTATTAAATATATCAAGAAGGGTAGAGAGACAGGATTCAGGTAAATGTTTTAGTAATTGATAATGGATATCATCAGGACCAGCTGATGTATCATGAGCCTTTTTAAGGGACTCTCGAAGTTCTTTGAGAGTGAATAGTTTATTGTATTTTTCCAATTTTTTCGACTTGAAAAAAAGAGTATGATAATGGACCTTTGGAAACGGCCGAGCACGACACATACGAAATATTGCAGTCTCGGTTTGATTGAGACTGTTCATGAGTGGTAGTGAAATATGCTAGCTACCGCTCACGCCCTCTAGCCCCGGATTGAGCAGAACTCAATATTCATAAAATCAACAGCACAAAATGTTTACCATCCCAAAGTTCAGCTTCTTCTGTTCTTTTTGTTTCTTAATTTTCAGAAAATTTGGTTGACAATTTTCAGAAAATTTTCTGCCAAAGTGTTTGTAATATCTTTGACAGATGTTATATCTTCATTATCTGTTTTAAGATGATTTACAGAACTAGAATTACCTTTACCACTTATTTTCCGGACCATGTCCCATGTCTTCTTAAGAGATGAGCGAGAATACAGCCTAGAGACGTAAGATCTCCAGGATTTCCTCTTGCTATCTTTAATAGTAAGACGGGCTTTCGCACGCAAAACTCTAAAGTTATCTCAATTTGTTTCAGTTGGCCTCAAGTTAAAATTATTTAATGCAGCTTTACGATCGCTGACTGCCTTTTTGCAGTCATCGTCGTACCATGGTTTATGTGGGCGTTTAGGATTTGCCGAGGTTTTTAGAATGGTTTGATCAGCTATATCGTGAAGAGTTTTGGTACAAAGAGCAGTTGCGTCTTCGACATCCTCGAAAACGGAAGGCTTTAATTGTTCCTCGCAAAGAGATTGAAACGTAGTCCAATCAGCCTTGCGAAGTTTCCATCGTTGCGTTTTTTCGAGAAGTGGAGGGCCGATATTTTCAATAAATATGGGGAAATGGTCACTTCCACAGAGGTCGTGTCCAACACTCCACGAAAAATCCATCAAAAGCGTTGGATCGCATATTGTTAAATCAATAGAAGAATGAAAGCCTGTAGCAGGATGTAAATAAGTATGTGACTTATTATTAAAAAGACACAAATTGTTTTTAGCTAAGAAATCCTCAATTGTCTTGCCTTTATCGTTTATATCTTTACAACACCAGATGTAGTTGTGTGCATTAAAATCGCCCAAGAGTATAAAAGGTGATGGCAATTGTGCAACTAGGTGATTTCGATCTTTAGGGTCTAGTGAAGAACTAGGTGGTAAATATAAGGAACATATTGTTATGACTCTGTGCATAGTAACACTGACCGCAATAACTTGCAAATTTGTTTTCAACGCAACAGGTCTGTGAGGAATGTTTCGATTAACGATTATCAAAACTCCACCAGTCGCCTTGTCCCCGGTATCACAAATATGATTGTATAGTGAGTATTGTTTAAAAGATACCTTATCACTTGTCGTCAAGAATGTTTCTTGAAGACAAAAGGCGATAGGGTAGTGTTCATTTAAAATTAAGCTGATTTCATCATAATTTGGTTTCAAACCTCGACAATTTCATTGAATGATCTTATTAGTTTTACCCATTATTGAGCGCTAAGGCGATTTTTGATTTTATTTTTATTTTTGGCCTTAGATTTAGGAGAGGTCTTAGGAGACTCAAGCAACGACATCTCCACTGATGAATCCTCCTCCCTGGAAGAAGTCAGCTGAAGTGGCACCTCAACTAACTTTTCATGCGAGGATGGAAGTGGCAGTGCAGCTGCCGGCTCTGAAATGTCCATGAGTTGTTCAAATTTGTTATGCAGTTATAATCTGAAAACGTCTATAGAAATAAACATCAAGCTTTATTACTCAGTCGAACAAATCCCTTTTCGATAAAACGCCATAACAGGCAAGGTAATAAAATGACACAAGTTTTGCAGCAGCTGTCTTTTTTCTGGTTTTGACTATTGTTATCAAACCCAGTCGTCATCCACACGCATACATGACGCGTATTCAAACGTTATGGATCATCCCCTACTCAGGAGATCAATTTTCTCATTGCTTGCATGATGGCTCATACCGGAACTTTAGCTTCGAATTTCTCATTTTTTCTTCATAACGTTTATCAAACGATTCACTCTGAGCTACTGTAAAGTTGTTCTTCCAATCACCTATTTCGCCTGAAAAAAAACACAACAATAGATGTTAGGCTATTTATTAGTGAACTGAGTATCATACTCTTGTTTACTAACCCACTTGTTATTTACATGCTTGACAAAGATAATGCATAGTCTACAGAAACATTGTCTGCGCGTATTTATTTGTTACATATTTGAGTGTGGTCTAATATAAAGTTATCATTAAAGAGAGTACATCAAAGTAGATATTTTTAAATTGTTCAAATAGTTTACATTATTTTTGTATCACATTGATAAATATAAACTAAATGAGTCATAAATCACCAAAAGAATTTTACACTGCCCATAACAAAAGCAAAATACTCGAAGAAGACCTTTCCGAACTATGGTAACACGCCAAGGGTAGCTTTTATTAACATGGCGGTAAAAAAACCTCAATGCATTGCAACGTGAACGCTTTGTATAAATATTGCCATGACGATCCACGTAATAGCTATTTATAACTTGGATATTCACTATAGCCACTATGGCCTTATTATACTTCGTAACTAATAAATATTGCGATATATTATAAAAAAATTACGATTCATAAACAGAGAATGTCATGGAACCAGATCACGTATTCACGTGGTAAAACAGATAATTCCGGAGCTTCTTATATTTAGATAAATATGTATCCCCAAAGACTGATGTACCCCTTTTAAAACTGGACAACTTTTTCAGGTAAAGGATAAACGTCATAGATAGCAGTATTTTCATTCGATTCTAGATGTGTTAGTTTAAAGGTTTGAGTAAATCTATATGCGTTTTTAAATTTTCCTAACAAGATGTATTTATTAAAATGATAAATCAAAGCTACACACAACATGTTCTTCAACCCTATATTGGAAAGGAGTCTGATCTAAAAATACTATATCTTAATAAGTACATTGATTTCATTGACATACCAAGTATTTGTCAAGAAAATCATGCAGCTGATTCTTCCTATTTCAAAAATTCAGAAAATCCTGTAATTTGTTTTAAGTACAAAAAATCAATTAGAAAATTAATATTCTTTTGAACTACAACAAAATAGTTTCTGACCTTGATATACTAAATAACACTTCTAAGACACTCCTAAGGAATGTGAGTGTAATACATAAAAGTGCTGCTTTGTTCCAGCAGGTCATGTCATCACTGGTAATTTTGATATTGTAGATAAAAGTATTCGGCATCTGTTTTCTAAAGTTCTTAAGTATAGATTACCTTCAATTATTGATTTTTTTACGCATGTCGTGCTCAGATCACCTAATTCAATGAGGATCTAGGTATAAATGGTGCCGTAGAGAACAATGCGGACCCCAAGAAAGTCAATTTTTAAAATGATTGATACACGTATTAACTTTTATAATGCTAACCCCTCTTTACTTCCTAGGTTTCCGAGGTTTTTATTTCGTAATTTAAAATCGGATATTAAAGAATTTATTACTAAATTTTTTTAAGTTCCTGCTGATACAGCAGCATATAATATAAGTATTGTCTGACGCCTACATTACGTCAATGTTTTATAAGTAGGAAGGTATATAGGCAGTCAATGTTTTATCTCTGAAATTCAGTAGCACTAATTCGTATACTCCAGTTCAATCTACTGGGGATGATGATGTTTCCACACATATTACGCGGTGTACTACTTTCAAGGCTGGGGTAGACGAAAATCAAACCAAACTGCCAACTATGTACTGGAATGCTAAATTACATAAAAAAAATCCATAGAAGGCCCCCTTTATTTCGATTTTAAGTGACAGCACCACCACATCTCCAGACTTTTAACTTCTTCTCTTACTGCCGTTAAAAATAAGTATACAAGTCGAACAGGAAATGCAGTTTTCACAGAATACAGTAAACCCGAAAACACGCACAAACATGAATGGCAATGTCAATAAGCAATAAAGGCATATGATGTCACAAACACAAAAAGGGTTGACAATAGGACTACCGCCTTCGAACGGTCAGTGACAAAAATGCTGCTGGGGGTTTAAACCAGGTTCAAGGGTGCACTAAAACTCACAGTTACACTACTTTATCCAAATAAAACGGGACAGTGTAAATAAAGGAATCCCCGCCATGAACTATTTTCTAACCAACAAGTCAATATAAGTAAAACGCAAAGATGCTCGTGTATATATAAATACAAAAAAGCTATAGCATAGAAATCCAAGATGTACTCACTGACCTGGCAGAAGCCAGAGCAACAAGAGAATTCCCCTCTCTTTTGAAAATGGCGAAATAATTAGTAAAATCTATGACAAGAGAGATGATTTTAATTTTGATATTGTTAATTATTCCCTTTTAGATGAGGTACCTCGTAAGGGGTCTGTGTTTTTTAACCTATTTGTTTCTATAGAGCTTTGTAGTCGTGTTGAGGACTTTAATATTTGTAATATTTGTGTAAGTAAAAAGCTATTCCAGCAGGGCTACCGTAATTGAAAAATATAGTAAATTAAGAACTCTTCTGCGACAAGACTATCACAACCTGACTTCTATGATGATGTGATTTACAAACTTCGTAAGATCCTAGGTCATAATCACTTTCATACAATCTTTATTACACGTGTTAAAACGTTTATCAAAAGAGGTTATGACCCTATTTTTTAGCAACGTACTGCATGTTTAGCGGCTGACCCTGTTACAGTTCGCCACCATTCTTTCCTCCTTGATTGTGCGATGACCGGACAGATTGTGGACCCTATGATGACGTCTACCTAAAGTGTTATAGGACGGAACGTTCAATGTTTGTCTTTAATCTTGTCTTACCGTACTTACTTTGTGGCTTTCTAGGCTTTTGGTTTTTATATTATATATACATGATCATTCTTTCGGTAAATCTGTATTTGTTTTTAAAAACACAGTTATTCACTACCTATGGTGACTTGATTTACAAACTTCGTAAGATCCTTGGTTATGATCACTTTCATACTATCTTTGTTAAACTTGTTAAAAGGTTTATCAAAAGAGGTTATAATCCTGTCATTTTGCAACGCATTACATGCTTTTACTATGCTTTCCTCTTTGATTGCAGGATGACCGGACAGGCTGTGGATCCTATGATGACGTCTACCTAAAGCCCAAAAGTACGGTGACGTTTGATGTTTGTCTGCAGTCTTGTCTTGACGTGCCTTCATTGGTTTATTCTTTCTAGGCTATTTTTTTTGTATTTATATATACACGAGCATCCTTCTGTTTTACTTATATTGCCTATTAATGCTGCCTTGTTGGTTATAAAAATAGTTCATGCCGGGGATTTCTTTATTTACACTGTCCCGTTTTATTGGGTTGAAGTAGGGAAGATGTGAGGTTTGGTACACCCTAGAACCTGGTTTAAACCCCCAGCGGCCTTTTTTGCCACTGACCGTTTCATAGCGGTAGCCCTATTGCCAACTCCTTTGTGTTTGTGATGTCTTATTTGGCACTTTATTCATTTCTAAATTTGTTCCTTGTTTCTGTGTGTGTTTGTGGTTGACTTTCGTCCTTGAGTGCTGCTTTTCCTGCTTGCTCGATTTGTATATCTATACTAACCACAGCATGGAGATTGACATCGCACAATGTTGAACGTCATCCTATCGGATTGCAGTATTTATTCCAAGTCCGTCAGAATATTTTTTTATGAATCCGTGTTCATTTCATTACTTGATTTGAAAAAAATTACAATAGTAAATGAACAAGAACCCAAATATTTATGTTAGAACGAAAGCAAAGCTTACATAGATCATCTTCTACTTACCTTTCCGAAATATGCTGAAGCCATTTTTAAAAATCTTTTTCGCAATTTCTGGCGGTTGGGCTTTATCATTGACCATCTTTTTGAAGTCGCACTTTTCATGTATTGCTTGGCATAACTTATCGTCTGGTTGGACATCTAGAAACTGTGCTATCTTCTTAATTTCCTCGAACCCGTTCTACCACAGGAATTTCAAAATAATGTTATTTGAGTATACTTATATTTAGTTTCTAATATGAAAAAGTATTCAATAAAACATAAGGCCAACCAAAGTTAGTTTGCAGTTTCCCTACTTAACCACTAAAACGACCATACTCAAAACGATATTATAGCAATTCTAGATCAATATGTTTGTGATTGTCAAAGCGTATTGTACTGCTTTCAACGTTTTCTGTTTATCTGCCTACCTACCTTCCTACTTATGAACTCCTGGGTCGGGAAACAGCAAACACACTATTAATTAAGGATGGGCTATAAGTATATTGAACAAGTGTAGGAAATGTAATAATTTAAGCAGGCGTTAAGTTTGGTTCGCCGGTACAAACTGCATGAAACTTAGGGCCTAGATGCTTTTGTAAAATAACTGATATATTCAGTTAAATTGGTCGCATGAAATATGTTTACATTTGTCAAGTGAGCACACTACTTTATTTTCATGTAATCCTCTTTCATTAGAAGAAAAATAAATCCGGTCTCAAATGTTGTGTTTTATATGTCGCTCTACATTTAGTTATCCCACAAGGTGTTTGCCTCCTAATTGCACTGTCCTTCCGTTTGTTCGTCCTTTCCACAGTAACAATCATGTCTCAGCCATTAGTTGAAATCATTGATGGGATTTCCATTTTTTTTACACAAATGTAAACCACAATGGGAAGGTGTGTCATGCGCAAGAATCGCGACCATACCTCAAAGGTCATGGTCACCCTCGGAATTCAAATGTCAAATAATTCATTTTTCACGGATGCATTTGTCACTTATTGGTGAAATGCCCTGTTATTTTATATATATTGACTCTGCAATCATTGTATTATTATTTTAAGCCAACTGTATTGTGAGAATATTATTAATAAGATAAAACAAATTGTAACCTCTTTCAAATCTTCGAAGAATGTAAGATGTATTGGTATATCCCCCGACTCCATGGCCTTCTCAAAACCAAGAACGTAATCGAACCAGCTGTTGTACTCTACTGCAATGAAAATATACATAGACAATATAGATATAAAAATCGAACAGAAAATATAGCATTCAAGGACGACAGTCAACCATAAACACACACACAAACAAAGAACAAGTTTAAAGATGAATAAAATGACAAATAAGACATCACAAACACAAAAGGGTTGACAATAGGGCTACCACCTTGGAACGGTCAGTGGCAAAAGAGGCCGTTGGGGCTCAAACCAGACCCTAGGGCGCACCAAACCCCACACTTATCACACTGACATCCCAATAAAACGGGACTGTATAAATAAAGAAATCCCCACCATGAACCATTCTCCAACCAATAAGGCAGCAATAACAAGCAATACAAGCAAAATACAAAGATGCTCGTGTATATTAATACAAAAACAAAAAAGCCTAGAATGTCACAAAGAAGGTACTCAGTGACTTGGCAGAAGTCAGAGCAACTATAGAACAAACTATTGAGGGCATGACAAGACAAATTGCAGACAAGCATCAAACGTCACCGTCTTTTTGAGCTATAGGTAGACGTCATCATGGTGTCCACAGCATGTCCGGTCGTCATCGCACAAATAAAGAGGAAAGCATAGTGGCGAACTGTAAAATGGGTCACCCACCAAGCATGCAGTGTGTTGCAAAATGATAGGGTCATACCCTCTTTTAACAAGTAAAGTATGAAAGTGATCAAGACGAGTATATGTATATACATGATTCAGCAAATATGGAAACAATATATCACACGTTTAAACCACTAATAACAGATTCGAAAAAAGTATAATCTTAGCCCCAACATTTCATTTCAATATCCATTGTTGTCTATGATAGGTATGACATTCAATGTAGTGTATGAAAAAATAGTATGATAATGGACCTTTGGAAACGGCCGAGCATACTTTAACTACACATGATGTGTAAAGTGTCAGGACATTTGTGTTTGTATTATTTGCTTCTTATTGACAGTGTATTATTTGTTTGTGTTAGTTAATACGTGTTTTTGCTTGACTGTGTTCGGTGAAAGTAATATTTCCTTTTCGACATTTATAGCTATTGTTGAGGTAGTGGTAATGATATCGGAATGTAAATACTTCAATGAAAGACTCATACGTCTCGATCTATACTGTATGTTTAATATGCTACTGCTAATCGAATGGTACAGGACAACATTAGGCCTGTCCTTTTGAATTAAAGGTTTAAACAGCACCAAATACACCACGCATTTGGCTCAAGCAGGTGAGCAATCTTAGGCTTTAAACATTGCAATATCTTAACATTAAACACAATACTGAAATGGCTTGACTTTTTCAAGCGAAACTTCAACATTTATGAATTTCGTGTAACAAAGTATACTTTGATTAAAATGTCTTTCTACATGACAGAGTTGTCCTTCCTGTAATTAGTTGTACAAAACACGTTGAGATATATCTGCAATATTACGTGGAATTAGAGGTATATAATAGTGTAGAATAGGCAATTGTTTTATTGTGCGTCTCTTTTTCCTTTCACTTTATATTTCTATACGATAGATACATACTCAGTTTTTTTCTATGATAAGCAATTAAATACTGCATTTTAGCAGTGCAATAAAAGTGTTTTATTTTCACTGCCGGATCTACTTTTTATAATATAAAAATGAACTTGATTTGGAAAATGACTATTAAATGTATACCTTTAACTTGGAAATGTTCTAATAAAATAAGTTACAGTTGTTTAAAATCCGTCATGTAGTTTAGGAAATGTTGTCATTAACAATACTATAGAGTACATTTCACTAGAGATGTCTGTTTGCCGGGTCCATTTTTCATAATATTTTTATAAAAGTTACATGATTGGTTGGACATAATTTAACTAAGAGAATGAGTCACAGATTATTAAATTCGTTCTAGTATTTTAGAAGTTATGTCGAGTTAAACAATAGCAACTTCACGATACCGAACCTGTGACGTCACCATATATATTTTGTTCTGCATACACTTTGATTAACATAGCAAGAACATTTGTTGCTCTGTCGCGAATTGTGATTTTATTTTATCTCGAAGTGATCAGGCTCTTCGCATTCGTGGAAATATAAAGGTTGCAGACTTCTCGATGAAATAAAATCTGTTATTCATTCTAAAACAATATATATCCTCTGTGTTTATGAACTGAGGCGACAGTAGTTTTCCACAGAGTAGAGACATGAGTAGTAATAGTACGTACTACCTCTTATGAACAGACAATTCAACTGGGTCTGCTTCAGTCTGTTCTCTCGTGTTTCTGTTCGTTGCTTCCAAGCGATCTCCTTTTCAGTATGTATTATATAAAGTAGAGACAAATTTATTGTTCTATATAGTATATACCAGAGTAGTCCATTGTAAAGTAGATGCATGAGTAGACTTCTCTAAAGTAGAGACAAATATATTGTGTGATATAATATATGCAGGAGTAGTCCATTGTAAAGTAGACGCATGAGTAGACCTCTCTAAAATAGAGACAAATGTATAGTTTTATATAGTATATACAAGAGTAGTCCATTGTAAAGTAGACGCATGAGTAGTCTTCGCTAAAGTAGAGACACATGTATTGTCCTATATAGTATAATTTTATTATACAAGAGTAGTCCATTGTAAAGTAGACGCATGAGTAGACTTCTTTAAAGTAGAGACAAATTTATAGTTTTATATAGTATATACCAGAATCCATTGTAAAGTAGACGCATGAGTAGTCTTCCCTAAAGTAGAGACAAATGTATTTTTCTGTATAGTATATACAAGTGTAGTTCATTGTAAAGTAGACGAATGCATAGTCTTCTCTAAAGTAAAGACATTGTTCTTTGTAGTATATAAACGAGTAGTCCATTGTAGAGTAGACTTCTCCAAAGTAGAGAAATAAGTGGATAAGATGTAATGTATTTCAATATACAAATGAGTAGTATTTATAAAGGTAAATATAAAATGCAACACCTGTCACGCCTCCTTTCACCGGCTTAAGTGATATTCTACTTTAAAGCAACACAGAATGAGCTTGATGATCCCAAAGGACCAGTAAATAATAACACTATTGATCTGTAGTCAGGGCGACTTTTCACGGCCGCCACACAGCACTAAACACACCTAGTAAGAATGTCAATAAATACTGAAAAGATGATCCTTTGAAGCAACAAACTCCAACAAGAAAGAAAAGTAGCAGACTCGTAATTACTTGTGATAAGATTCCATGACATTTAATGCCACCTTTTAACGAAGATTCAGTCGATCCATGATATTTATAATATGCATATTAGTACACAATATAAGTAATTAATTACTTACAATTTCCTTCCATGAACAGTGGTAAGTAGTCGTCAAACTTCCCATCATAATTAAACCTTTTCATTCCTTTATGGAGATGATAAAACGAAACGACAGTGTCTTTTGGATTACGTAATATGAGAACAACTTTTGTTTGTTTTTCCTTCATTTGCTCTGGAAGCATGTAATATGGAAAATGTGTGTTCAACACTCGCGGGGAAGGTATACTCTCCGAGGATTCTTCGCTACAGTTTACAAGCATGCGAGCAATTTTCTGAGTAGGAATCGTTTCCGCCTTTCCTTGAAGTAGCATTGACATTATTTCGAAACCCCAGTGTGAACCTGAAACAAAATATATAATACTATATTTATATTAAGCGTTGCGTTTGTTATAAGCAAAATAAATTACGAGAGAAACGTGTTTATTTCTCCAATTTTAACACAAAAATACATGAATCAGCTGTTTAAAAAGCTCTTAAAACATATAAGGCTATGTATAACCTCTATTTAAATAATTTATAAATGATGTAGACCATTCTTTAAATCATATACATCTATGTATACATCATAACGACCTCTCTTTAAATCATCTAAGGCTAGCTGCAACTGATTTTATACGTCTTTAAATCTTTAAATACTATTTAAATCCTTTGTGAATGATTTAAATCGTTATTTAAAACATTTAAAGCTAGCTAAGTATAACTAAATAATTTAAAGTTTGATGTAATATCCTTAAATAATTTAAAGCACGGTTTAACTCATTTAGACCTCTTCTTAATTCAGTTGAAGCTAGGTATAAATAGTCTTCTCTAAATTAAAGACAAATTTATTGTTCTATGAACCTTTTTTCAAATTATTGTCACCTCCATTTAAAATAGTGAAAAACACTCAGACGTTTTAATATCAACTAAATCAAATAAATCATTTAGCCATATCTTTAAAGCATTTATGGAACTATTCAAATCATTCTGACCTGGATTCAAGACACTTTATGAAATGTCTAATGGCTTTAAACTTACCTGACTTTGGGGAAGTGCAGAGCATGACGTCATCATCTCTAATCTTAAGCTTCCCTATGTTGCGGATTATGCCGGAAGTGACTGAAGGTGGTTTGTAGAACGAATTTATCCGCATTCCATCCACATTCATCTGGTTACATAACGCCGCACCACCAGCATCTTTTACTTCAAACACTTCAGTCTCCATTATTCTGTAATGATATTAAATGACGATATCCAACAGATGGTAGCTTTCTTCACGAGGGAGCATATATGCCCCACCCCGCCCCCTACCCCTCGTAATCAGGTAAGTTATCGATATTGACCTTGAAATTGTGACCATAAGCGACCAACAATAACCAAGTTTTATGAAGACTTGAATTTTAAATGCTTTATTACGTGGTCCAAGTATTCGCTTTCATACCCCATTCAACCTCTTCTCCAAGAAGCGAAAACGGGATTGGCTAGGGTATAAAATAAAACCTTAATTTAGGTTGTAAAATTAAAACATGTAATACGTAATTTTAAACAGGTCATCTTTCAAAAATGATTTATTGGCGAAATATTCGTTATAAAATCCTGCTAATATAAGCTTTCCCATCGCTAAATGGAATTAAGGCGGGACCGCGTTATATGAGTTAGCGTGCGGAAACCGTAGATTTGATTCTTTTGAGGTGGAAGCCCATGCCCCAATATGTTTGAGCTATGAATAAGAACCTGGATGTTTACCTTAACACAAATGAATGTTTAATGCGATATCTACTTTATATATTAATTGGGCAACCCCACCCCATTGACGACCACCCACCACACTCCTAAAAATGGATGAGTATAGATGTTATTTATGATGAAACAGGTATTTTTTTCTACCGACACTAACATAGTATCTGAAACAATATAGGGATCTTGAAATAGAACGGGACATAAACGACAAAATGAACATGACATAAAAGACAAAATGAACATGACACAAACGACAAAATGAACATGAGTTCTGTGGGATGTTGATTCTCTGTCTGGATAAGCGATAGTCATATTCATGCCCTGGAACCACACGTGGCTTAATGTCAGAAGAATTTGCAAGCTACAAGCATCAACACATATGTGTACTGGTGTATGACAGGTTGCGAAGGCAACGTAGACACACATAAAGAGAATTAACTAAATAGTGTACAGCATCATAACGGAAATCAAGAAAAGTGCAGCGATAGGTATAGATGCTAAACAGAAATAAAACAAGATGTTGCAGTCTGCGAGACAGCTATAGATACCATCTCTGTACTTTTCCCTATGGAAGGCCTTGACTTTGAAAAGTTAGACATGGTTGCTGGATGTCGCAATGTCTTGATGTCAAAATACCTTTGTATTGTATGTAAAACTCAACTACTCCGGCCGATAAAAGGCTCTGGGTATTGTTTAACCACTCGTAGGATATGCTTTTTAATTTAGTATTTTGGCTGTTACTTGTGATACGCAGGCTTCATAACCGCTGCTCTGAACTAAATTCCATTATGTTTATTTAGCTCTTCGGGGCATTTAATTTTATTAGATACTGGAACCATACGCCGTACCACATGGGGAAGCAGTATACTCCATGTCCACCGCCATATGCATGCCATCTTCGGGATGGTTACAATTTTGTACTATTGATTTTATGAATATTGAGTTCTGCTCAACCCGTGGCTAGAAGGCGTGAGCGGTAGCTAGCATATTTCACTACCGCTCATCACTACCGCTCATGAACAGTCTCAATCAAACCAAGACTGCAATATTTCGTATGTGTCGTGCTCGGCCGTTTCCAAAGGTCCATTATCATACTCTCTTTTATGTAGCGGAGACAACCTGAGCCTTACTTTAAGCATGTTAGGGGCATCTCTGTCAGGATAGCGATGCACAATGTTATGAATTGAATGAATAGAAGATTGAATTAAATGTCTTGGATCGGAATTTGAATGCCACACTATACAAAATGATTGAAACATGGGTTTAAAGCCGAAAACCATTGTCTAATCTTTTTATACATTTCTTCACACCAATCAAAGCATGCACCTGTTTTTGTTTTTGACCTTGAAGACATGCCATGGTATTCTGAAATACCTCCACACATGCAACAGTTATGGAGCGAACACGAATTAGGACATACAGACGGCATGCCACAATATTTTTGCCAATGTATTATAAAATCCTAAGCGTATGTATGAGTTCTGACACAGACACACAATTAACCTCATTATATGCATATAAGAGTTGATGACCGTCAGTGTGACCTTGAACTTGCAGATACAAACTTGAGTGATGGTTCTACAAATCAGAGCAATGAGATGAGTAAATGTGTCAAGTTTCTTTTTGAAATCACTCCATAGAGGCAAACAGTTATAAACATTGATCTTGACTTTGAAGATACCGACATGGGTGTTGTGTTTTGCACATCGTCTTGTAAGATGAGACAAGTTTTAAATGTAACGAGAAAGTAAGCAAAACCAGAAACACAAACATATAATTAACAAATTTATTTACATAAAATATCCACTTAAAAAATACGCAAATCTAGTTAGATTTACATTAATATCCAATCGTTTAATTAAGTCCAAATAAAATTATCCAATGTTCCTTTAATCCAAACAGTACGTGTATCTTTAATCCAAAACAGTAAGCGTCTCTTTAATCCAAAACAGTAAGCGTCTCTTTAATCCAAAACAGTAAGTGCCTCTTTAATCCAAAACTAAGAATCACCTTAATCCAAATGATAAGTGTCCTTTCAGTCCAAAATCAATTTTTAATATTTCCGGTTTAGTCCAAATATCCAATTTCACTGTTATTATGAATGAGCACAATATGTATTAAATCCTGGACAATTATATTTTCTATATGAAAGCATCCAAATCTAATGAACTTTAATGAAGAATACTGAAAATGATCTCCTGAGTTGCTACCAGAGTCTGCTTGTATACTGTCATAGACTGTTCCTGAAGGCTTCCCCATTAAATATAAGTATAAAAGTCGAACAGGAAATGCAGCTTTCACAGAACACAATAAACTCAAAAACAAGCAAAACGACAAACATGAATGGCAATGCTAATAAGAAATAAAGGTATATGACGTCACAAACACAAAAAGGGTTGACAATTGGGCTACCGCTTTGGAACGGTCAGTGCCAAAACAGGCCTCTGGGGGTTTAAACAAGGATCTAGGGCGCACGAAACCTCACTAGTACCCTACTGTCATCCAAATAAAACGGAACAGTGCAAATAAAGAAATCCTCGCCAAGAACTATTCTATTACCAACAAGGCAGCATTAATAGGCAATATAAGTAAAACACAAAGATGCTCGTGTATATATAAATCCAAAACAAACAATAGCCTAGAAAGCCACAAAGAAGGTACTCAGTGACTTGGCAATGAATTTGCATCAATAATTTGCATAAAGTGTAAACATGTTCACATCTATTCTAATTTTAGCTGTTCTTCAAGGTCAAAAACAATAATAAATATACAGCTGATCTCATCATATCTTTACAACATGTATAGAGTAACCAAATGTGGTTATTTTTGAAATCCCTCCATGCATGCATTAGTTACGGAGCGGACACAAATTTGTCCTTACTATATGCATATATCGTGTGTTGGGTTCTGTATATCGTCTTGATGAGATGAGAAGAGTAACTGCGACACGTTATTTGAAATCCCTCCATGCATGCAACAGCGGGGCGGACAGGAAATGGATCTTACTACAGGCATTAGTAAGTCAACAAACCTTCAGAGTAATCTTGGGCGTGAAAATACTGAAAGGGGTGTTAGGTTCTGCGCACTGTGCCAAGTTATTTGTGATCTCCATGCAGGCAAGTGTTATAAAGCAAGCAGGAAATGGGCCTAATTATAGTCATATAGGAAGTGAATGACTTTCAAGTGACCTTGACTTTAGATATACTGACGCAGGTGTTAGGTTCTACACATCGTCTTAATTAGCTGAGTATTGGGGCAAATTGCTGTGAACTCCTGAATGTCTGTAAGAGTTATGGAGCGGACACACCATGGGCCTTGAGTTATGCATATCAGTTTAATGCGATGAATCAATTTGAAAATTATTTTGAATTCCTTCCATGCATGCAAGGGTTATGAAGCGGACACGAAATGGGCATAGCTACTTTCATATATTAAGAAGTGAATGACCTTCATCGTTGCGTTGATATTATTGAGATGAGTAAATGTGCCAAGTTATTCTGAAATCCTTCCATGCATGCACACGTGTTAGGGCGGACACGAAAATAGCGTGCTATAGGTTGATGACCATCGCAGTGATCTAGAACATACTAGACATGAGTGTCGGTTGTGTAGGAAAGAAATATAAAAAGATCGGACAGGGAAAGTAGCATTCAAGGAGGACAGTCAATCACAAAACACAGAAACAAACACGCAAACAGACAAACAAGAAGGCAGAAGCAATAATAAATGGAAACGACATCACAAACACAAAAGGGTTGACAATAGGGCTACCGCCTTGGAACGGTCAGTGGCAAAGTAGGCCACTGGGGGTTTAAACCGGTTCTAGGGTGCACCAAACCTCACACTTACTCTACTGTCATCCCATTAAAACAGGACAGTGTAAATAAAGAAATCCACGCCATGATCTAATCTCTAACCAACAAGGCAGCATCAATAGGCAATATAAGTAAAACACAAATATGCTCGTGTAAATATAATATAAAAAAACAATAGCCTAGAAAGCCAAAACATTTAAGGAAAAGCTCGATCAATGAATGTCATACAATCCCTGTAGGATGTAAAAATAAGAAGTCATATCCCTCCATGCAAGCAATAGTTATGGAGCGGACAGGAAATGCCAAATGGGACTAACTATTGATCGGCATATAAGAAATAAATAATATTCAGAGTGGCCTTTAGCCAGGACCCAAAATTTTCGATATTGTTACCAACTCAAGGGACAAATTCTACTATCACTTTTTGAAAAGAGCAATGTATATAGATTACATTTTTCCATGATAGCAATCTGGAACAGGTAGCTTATATAAAAAAAAATCGAACATTAATAGGTTATCATTGTAGCGCTTTCATATAAGCTTTTGATGTTAATTTTTGAATGTCATGCTTGTGTGAATAATTATGGATGTACTTTTTAAAGATGCACTTAAGTTTATAATTCATTGAGTTTCATAAATACATTAATACATACATTAATAAATACACCAATTAAACATTGCATATTGCAACGCAAAATCTTAAAAGTTGTCTAATTTAATTCTTTTTAATTACAATTTATGCATATTTTAAGGATTTTTACACCTGAATTACCCCACCCATATACAACACAATGAAGAATTCTGCATATGAAATGTAAAAATAGTAGTATATGCATTTGCACGAACCATTTTTGTGTTTACTGAAAAAAGAATCGACGAAGATGAATTGATTTGAATTGGGGTGTTACGGCGCACCAACACATACATTTTCTATGGCGCCAACAGGAATGAGAATTCGACCCGGCTCACTCTTCATTAACATCTAGATAAAAATTTGCAAAATGTGCCAAGAACCTTCTTACTACCTGCAGAACCGCAGAGCTGCAAATTCTCGTAGTAAACACTCCATTTTTCGCTGGAGCCACGATCACTGCCACCACCTGAAGTAGCACCTGAAACAATACAGGTTTCATGATGACAATAAATGAACAAAAATGACAAACATTATCATGAATTCGTGGAATTTTACCCCTATGCCTGGATATGCAGTGGTCATATTCTTGCCCGGAACCACACGGCGTCGACGAAGAAATATATTTAGGGTGATACCCAGATCATTGTACTCAACTACTTACCATGGCAACTATTTGTTAGTATTGGTGCAGTTGTTACAATATCACCTGCTTAGGATATGTATCTAAACATAGGTTGTTATGTTCTCCGTCTTTGATTTAGAGTATGGAATTAATCTAGGATAGTAAGCATCAACCCTTACTTTTTGGGTCATGCAAGTGCAATCGAATGATTATTACCTAAAAAAGAAGGTATATTGCCAATGAAGAGATAGAGGGAGTGTGTGTGTGTGGGGGGGAGGAGGGGGGGGGGGTTGGGAGTGGATATATAGGCATTTAGGAACTTGCCTTACTGGACGAATAGACACCTATGTTTCTTTAATAGGATGGTAGAAAAAAAAACAAGCGATACACGGGAATACGCCTGTTTACGTCCCCATCCGACGGACGAGGGTAAAAAATTGCCTTGCCCAAGAACACACCGACAAAATTCATTGGCTCTCGGTGAGGCTTGAACCAGGGTCCTCTGAATTTAAAGTACCCTCGTGCTATCCACTGCATCTGTTGTAAAAAAGTTAATCCGTTCATAAAAGTTGTATCCAAGAAGCTGGGTTCACAACGGTCGCTCTTATCTACAAGTTAGCATCAAGTTTATGTATGTCGAGTTGCAATATGCCTTGGTAAGCCTTATATATGCCCAGCTCATTGATATTTTGATAAACTTGGCAATTAATGACTTGGGATAAAACAAGACAATTAAGAATACTCAGTACATATTATCTGAATTAAATAATATAACTTATGTGAAAATAGAACATACATATAAGATACAAAAAAAAAATTAAACGCTTCCAGATAAGAATCGCGGTACCCAGTGCATCGAGATAAATTACATTTAGTGATCACGGTTAGTTAGACTAAGATGATTACTCTGAAAGCTATATCCGACATACAGGTGCTACTGCAGTAAAAGTTAGCCAGCCGCCAACAACAGCCACATTTTACAACATATGTACATTGTTTCTAACCTGCTGACCATCGAGGTATATACATAACTTACATCGCTTTTGAATCAAAACTCTATAGATACATTATAAAAGCTTAACCGCCAGACAATTAAACAAAAAATGAGAATAATTCATGTTTACACTTATTCAATTACGGATATTACAAACCCACATGAACAAACATATACTTTTAAGCGAACACATATGTATATTATATGAGATGAACACTGGTAGTTAAGTTTAGATAACTGTATTGTAGTGTAATTGTGTCGTCATATGGCGGGTTATTTTAAAATTTGTATATCAATAATCACCAATAAATCAACAGGTAAACCGTAAAATGCCCATTCTTTCTGGTTTTTTGTAGCAATTTGTCTCAAAAATGCAGTTGGTCTACTATTGTGATTTTAGTTCGTGGAAATTATTCAATATGCGATTTGTAAACATGGTTAAGTCTTCATAATGGAAATACCTTATCTAAAGTCAACATCTTTTATATATTTCAGTTCGTTTAACACTTTTGAAGTGATGTTCTGAAAAGTACAACTTCTAAGCATATAAACAAGAGACCCACTCGCCCTTGTCCTAAGGTGCTCTTCATATTTTAAGAGACAACAACAAAATTCTTATATAAATATGTAAAACTGTACCCCGTAGTGGCCATATTATGACCCAATTGTCGTCTATTTGAACAAACCTAGGTAGAGGATCATAAGCAAATGGTACAATGCGAACTATTATTTAGCTTTTGAAGTATCAGAGAATGCAGTTTGAATATGTTTTCCTATATAATTCAATGTTATATTGTGACCCACGGGACAGGGCAGGCCAAATTTGATTCCAGCTTGATTCAAGGGACACCATTTAAATTATTTGGTACAGGACATAATCTTAAAGTTACATGAAGCTTATTACACCTCTAGCTCTTGTAGTGTCAGAGAAGATGTTTATAGACGTTCTTAAAAAACTCTTTGTAAATATGTGACCCCGGGACCGGAGAGAAATTTAACCATAAGATCACCATTTGAACAAAATAAATTGGTAGAGATCGATACTCTTACTGCTACATGCATCGTATTAGACCAAAGCTCCTTGTAGTATCAGAAAATGAATATTTTTAGAGAACTTTCCTATATAACTCTTTGTGAAACTTTACCCCAGAACCGGGTCATAGTTGGACACAGAGTCAGATTTGAACAAAAGTGGTAGAGAACCATAAGCGAGGACTATCACAACCTGACTTCTATGGTGATGTGATTTATAAACTTCGTACGAAGATTCTAGGTCATGATCACTTCATACTATCTTTGCTAACTTGTTAAAAGTTTATCAAAAGAGGTTATGACCCTATCATTTTGCAACGTACTGCAAGCTTGGTGGTGGACCCGTTTACAGTTCACCACTATGCTTTCCTCTTTAATTGTACGATGACCGGACAGGCTGTGACCCTATGATGACGCCTACCTAAAGCCCTTTGGGACAGTGGCGTTTGATGTTTGTCATGATCTTTCTTGTCGTGCCCTTAATGGTTTATTCTCTTACTGCTCTGGCTTCTGCAAAGTCATTAAGTACCTTCATTGTGGCTTTCTAGGCTATTGTTTTTTTGTATTATATTTACACGAGCATATTTGTGTTTTACTTTCTTGTCGTGCCCTTATGGTT
>JAWPHD010022546.1:0-24746 GCA_037043455.1 Cyrtodaria siliqua | reverse complement strand
TAGGTAACATACATTTTATTGTAATTTTTTCTTTTAGAATCATACAATCGTTTTATTCTTCTGTAGTGCTCATAAGAAGCCACGAAAACAGCTGTTGTCTGTCCTTTGTTTTCGTTTTACGGGGGCGACAATTTAGCCACAAGTCGTTTCGCAACAGAAGACAATATCAGGGCCTTTTTTTAGAAATTGGGGAAGAAAAGCTTGATTTTCTATTTTTTGGTGAACTATAGTCGCAACAAATTGTTGGTAAATGGCTACATTACTGATATATTAATTTACTTAAACTTGTAAAGAAGAGAAAAACTATAAAGTGTAACATCATTTCTTAAACTTTTTTGTTGTTGCTTTAACTATTCATAATTTTGCATTGCAGAGATGTTGAGATTTTATTTTATTTTCAGTAGGTGATACAATTTGTGTTACTCGGTTTTTAGCTCTACTGGCCGTCATCCGTTGTTAACTTTTGTCTCGTTAAGACGTTAGGGCCTTCATTTTTCATCCAATCTTTACCAAACTTTAAGAGGTTGTTAATATCAATGAAAGCTCGGATAAATACGAAAACCAGCCAGATTGGCCAAGTATTAGCGGAGTTATGGTCCTTGATTTAGTTAAAATTCTATATTGCTATATTTTGCCTCGTTAAGACGATAGGGCCTTCATTTTTCAACGTATCTTTACCAAACTTTAACACATTGTTAATATCAATGAAAGCTCGGACAAGTTCGAAAATCAGCCAGTTCTGACCAGTAACACGAGAGTTATGGTCCTTGATTTAGTTAAAAATGCTATATTGCTATATTTTGCCTCATTAAGAAGATAGGGCCTTCGTTTTTCATCCTACATGTATCTTTACCAAACTTTACCACATTGTTTATATCAATGGAAACTCGGACAAGTTCGAAAACCAGCTTTATCGGACTAGTAACAGCAGAGTTTTGGCCCTTGATTTAGTTAAAAATGCTATATTTTGCCTCGTTAAGACGCTAGGGGCTTCATTGTTCATCCGATCATTACCAAACTTTATCAGATTGTTAATATCAATGAAAGCTCGGACAAGTTCAAAAACCAGCCATATCGGAATAGTAACAGTGGAGTTATGGCCCTTGATTTAGTTAAAAATGTTATAATTTGCCTCGTTAACGCGATAGGGGCTTCATTGTTCATCTGATCTTTACCAAACTTTATCAGATTGTTAATGTCGTTGAAAGCTCGAACAAATTCGAAAACCAGCCATATCGGACAAGTAACAGCGGAGTTGTGGCCCTTGATTTAGTTCAAAATGCTATATTTTGCCTCGTTAAGACGCTAGGGGCTTCATTGTTCGTCCGATCATTACCAAACTTTATCAGATTGTTAATATCAATGAAAGCTCGGACAAGTTAAAAAACCAGCCATATCGGAATAGTAACAGTGGAGTTATGGCCCTTGATTTAGTTAAAAATGTTATAATTTGCCTCGTTAACGCGATAGGGGCTTCATTGTTCATCTGATCTTTACCAAACTTTATCAGATTGTTAATGTCGTTGAAAGCTTGAACAAGTTCGAAAACCAGCCATATCGGACAAGTAACAGCGGAGTTGTAGCCCTTGATTTAGTTCAAAATGCTATATTTTGCCTTGTTAAGATGATAGGGGCTTCATTGTTCATCCGATCATTACCAAACTTTATCATACATGTGATATCTCCCGCCGGGAGCTAATTTCTCCCGGAATTTCATGGGATCTCCCGGCCTCCCGCCGGGAGCTCCATTTCTCCCGGTATTTTCCGCCGAGTTACAAAATTTCGCTATTTGCGAATCCTTTTGGGTAATTGCTATGATTTATTGGATCAAGACCGAGTTTTCCGAATGATCTAGAATAAACACTTGCCGTCTTATCTATATCTGTGAAAACATTGCCCCTGGGCGGGTAATTAAAAGGATTAGCATGTCAGGTAATTGGTTAATTGTGTGAAAATAATGATTGGATTGTTTGTTTATGACACGTGGCGGCGATACCTGTAATGTCCATGGGAGGTTGATTATGATAGGATTAAGGAATACACCGACTGTAAGTGGGGTTGTAATTAGCGAATTCGGCATCGATTGATATTTGGTATATAATATTGATGAGTGCCAAGTTTAATAATGTGAACAATTGTGTAGACTTTCAACCGACAAAGGTGATGCTGGCAGCAGCCAAGTCTTGTTGTAATTAGTGGTTAAAAAGTGGACAGAGTCTCAAGATATATACCCTAGCAGATTTAAATGATGTTATTTTATGGTATGTTTATGAAAGCAGATTAATGATCATCATTAACTAAAAGGTGATGCTGGCAGCAGCCAAGTCTTGTTGTAATTAGTGGTTAAAAAGTGGACAGAGTCTATATAAAGTGTTTAATTACATGCTATACTTGATTATATGCTATGCTAACATGAAATAAACAGATTCAACTATTGTATGTATAAAATATCATGTTTTTATGCTGATTTACTCCCTTTATTAAGGTTTATATCAGGAAAAAAATATACCGGTACGCGTTAAAAATTTGAGTATAAAAACCTCCCTGAATTTTGTCAAATCTCCCTGAAAAAAAGTCAAATCTCCCTGGTAACCCTCCTGAAAATATCACATGTATGCTTTATCAGATTGTTAATATCAATGAAAGCTCGGACAAGTTAAAAAACCAGCCATATCGAAATAGTAACAGTGGAGTTATGGCCCTTGATTTAGTTAAAAATGTTATAATTTGCCTCGTTAACGCGATAGGGGCTTCATCCGATCTTTACCAAACTTTATCAGCTTGTTAATGTCATTGAAAGCTCGAACAAGTTTGAAAACCAGCCATTTCAAACAAGAAACAGCAGAGTTATGGGCCTTGATTTAGTTAAAAATGCTATATTTTACTTCGTTAAGACGATAGGGGCTTCATTGTTCATCTGGTCTTTACCAAACTTTATCGGATTGTTAATATCAATGAAAGCTCAGGCAAGTTCGAAAACTAGACATATCGGACCAGTAACAGCTTAGTTATGGCCCTTGATTTAGTTCAAAACGTTATATTTTGCCTTGTTAAGACGAGAGGGCCTTCATTTTTCATCCGATCGTTACCAAACTCTTTTTTTTTAAATCATTTTTTTTATTTTTTTTTTTATTATTTAAATTTTTTAATTGATTTTTTTTTTTTAATTTCTTTTTTAAATTTTTTAATTTTAATTAATTTTTTTATATATTTTTTTTAATTTTTTTTTTAATTTTTTTTTTAAGCTCTATGTTGGACCAGTTGGACCAGTAACAGAGGAGTTATGGCTCTTGATTTAGTAAAAATGCTATATTTTGCCTTGTTAATTTTTTTTAATACGGTAGGGCCTTCATTTTTCATCTGATCTTTATCAAACTTTAACAGATTCTTTACTTCTGGCCCTTGATTTAGTTCAAAAGCTGTTTTTTGCCCGAAACTTCCAAAAAAACGTAAATGACAGTCACTAACTTCATTGATGTTATAAGAGTCATGTTAGCCAGTAGAGCGTCCACAGGCCCTCCTGGGCCACTTGTTATCCTTAGGTTCTATAGTAAAATAATATTTTTCAAGATTTTGATTTTGAAAGATACATATATTGAATCAGATCAGGGCTCATTCTAGGCAAGGAATTTAGGGAGAAGTCACTTCTCCCTCAAGTGATTTTAGGGAGAAGTGGAGAGAATTTAGGGAGACTTCACGCGACGTGTATACGTAGACAACGGTTGAATAGTCATCACCATGTATATCGCAGTGCAGTGAATACAGTGTAATGCACACTAATTCTTTTTACTCTATAATACGAGCTAGAAATATTGATGCAAATTTCTATGATAATGGATTAATTACTATACTGTACCTTTTAAAAAAAAAAAAAAAAATAATTTATTTTTTATTTTTTTTTAAATTTTTCGGCGACTTGAACTTCGCTTTGATGTGCTGCCAAGGCGAAGTCAAGAGATCGCGGGCGCGTTCTTCGCCCGAATCGCCCTGTAGATTGAGCCCTGCAGATTGCATGAATGTGCATGAAATATTCAGGGTTTTAAAAGAATCGCACTGTAAATACCTTAATTTTAACAGTAAACTTGGATGAACATCAAGGATAAAGTCCGAGTTTATCACCTACCAGAATATATTGGTTATGTCTTATTTCTGATCACTGATTGGTCAGTTTTTTTGATGATGCTCTATGAAACTTATGAATATGGTGTTACATTTATTTTGTCGTCTTAATGAAATTTGATATAATTTTTCTGCTTGTAGAACCTTTTTTACTTTTTGCAGTTTGAAATTTCAGTCTAAAACCATAAAATATGATTTTGATAGATTACATTTTTAAATTGATCACGATCGTCATAAAGTCGTAAACATCTCTATCACCACGAGATAGATTCGGCCCCATTCCCCACTCAAAATAGTATATATTTCCCCTAACTTGGGACAAATTACCCTTTCCTGAGTACCTACAAGTACAACAATTGCTTCAAATTAGTTTGTCGGCAGCGTAAATGACCGTTAGAATTTTAGAGTAAGGGTAACGTCCCTTGAAAAATCGCTGTTCCTTAGGCGCTTGGCTGATGTTTTTCTCTTAAAATTCTAGAGTTTTATCGGCATGTAAGCAATCGTGTTGCAAAGTCATAAAAAAAAGCAAGAAAATCGATTTGCTGTCAGACAAGTCTCCCTTAAGTCCCCCACTGTTACGTCCATCAGTTTCGATGTGGATAATGTTACTGTCAGTCAAGCAAGAGACAGTTCTCATTGTGTTGTTAGTAGCCTGTGCCATCTGCGACTTGATTCCTATAAAACTTCTATCTTTCTTCTTTATTTTAACATTGTCGAAATTCTCCCTTTTTTCCAATTCACGTCAATTTTCCCCTCTAAAGGGCCCAACCCCCTTCCCGCAAAAGTGAAAAAAACACTGTGATTTTCATTGTTGCAGCATGTTTATCTCATGATTTTAGGATGCAGGATTGTCAATATGTTAAAACAAAAGTAAAAACACCATTTTATTAGTTGAATTAACATCAACCATCATTCCTTTGTATTGGAATTTGACGCACTTCCTGTTTTTAACAAAATCAAAAATGTTGCAGGGCTTTTCCGAGGTATTTTGGGGAAAAGGCCTCGAGATCGAATTGAGAATCTTTATCGACAAATTGCCAAAATTTGGAAATTAAGACATTATGAACTGTGTTCAACAATTATCATTTAAATAGTGATTTCAACCTGTTAGAGTGGTAACAACGATCAGTAACTGAAATTAGTGTGTTTGGTGACACCAACACAATAGCACATATCTTTAAAACTTAAAAAAAATGTATTTCAGTCATCGGAATTAGGATTTCAAACCACAAGCCCATCTTTTGTTCTTGGATTTTGAACAAGCCCGGATAAAAATGAACAAGCCCGGAAAAAAAGTATGTCAGAAATTGAAAAAATACCAGTATACTCACCATGGGATAATATAATAGTAACACTTATTCAAATTTGATCATACTTCAATCTCTACAATGTCGTAAACAGTGCAATTCAAAACAAAACTCCTGTAGGACGAGTGGCATTGACATGACGTTATTCGTCCTTATAGGATGTTTACTCGTCCTGCTCTCATTGTAAAAGTTCATAAGTCAAAGTAGTCAGAAACCATCATTTAACACCATTATATATAAATAAAACAAAGGGAAATATCATAATGTGTTGTTTTTTCTTTATATAAATCAATGAAAATTATGAAACTTTGACCAGTACTATATTCATATTCATAGTCTATAGTTTGGTACAGTCTGCTAAGGCCATTACAGTAACTGTGGCATGGTATATATTTTTCCCCTTTTCCTGTGAAAAATTCCCCTCAATTATTTTTTTTTATATTTATTACAAAATGTTAAACTCCAATACAGGAAAACGTCATACTGTTTGCAATTCCCCTTCCTAAAGGCCCTGGACTTTTAGGTGACTAGTACCCTTAAAGATTTCCCCCGTGAAAGGGTTATTTGTATAACATTGAAATACCGTAACGTTCGGCGCTCCATGAAATATGAACGGGAGCCGCATTTTAAAATGTCCCAAAACGGAAATTCGTCAATTTCCCAATATCCGGTTGACTTAAATTGCATTTTATCGCCGAATAAACAGAGTTGCAACTATTTACTGCATTTAATCGCTTAATAAACTATGTAAGAATTATTTTCTTTGTTGTTGTTTTCTACTAAAATGTTACTCGATTCATGGATTTGGCTTGTCTGGATTCGAATTTCACGTGTCAATACGAGCGGCAAATCAACAAGCCCGTTGGGCTTGTGTTCTTGAATATTGGACAAGCCCAGCAGGCATTTTACCAGTCACAGGCTTGTGCTTCTTTCGACCACTGGTTGGGCTTGTGTTCTTGAATATTGGACAAGCCCAGCAGGCATTTTACCAGTCTCGGGCTTGTGCTTCTTTCGACCACTGGTATTTTTTTTCTTTAAATTGGGAAAAAAAGTGTTATTCGACCCCACGGGTGTCTAATCAACTATAGGACAATAATGAAAATAAAGTGCACTTAACCTGGGTAATGGTCTCTCAGGTACATGGTAATAACATGTTGAATGAACTATACATTTTATATATTTATGCAGCTGATTTATGTTTTAAAGCTAGATCTCAACTGTGACAAAGCCTACACAATGGCTGACAGTCAGCAACAACCCCAGCAGCAGCAACAACAGCAAAGGCAAATTTCTCAAAATCAGCAGCAACAAAATCCATCCCAACAGCAGCAGAACCAACAAGGAAATCAGTCACAGCAGTCACAGCCTATTCAACAACAACAACAGTCCATACAACAACAGCCGATACAACAGCAACCAATACAACAACTTCCACAACTACAACAGGTTCTTATTATTTAATAGCATTTCATCCTTTTCAGTCTAAGGCTACTTGTCCCAATATAACCCTGAATATTTGTGTTTATTATATATTCATAAAGATCTGTTTATAATTTAAGAAATTTCACTAATTTGCATCCCCTATCCGACAGACGAGGCTAAGGGAAAGTGTCATGCCCAAGAACATACTGCTGAAACTCCATGACACTGGTGAGATTTGAACCTCCGGAATTTAACATGCTATCCACTGGGCCATGCCAACCCGTGGCTGAAATAATAATAATAATAATAATAAGATGCTGTGTAGTATATATTTATATTTTGGTCAGTCATATAGAGAGTATGAATATTGTACAAAAACGGAGGAAAGAATGATAAATTGAATGTTTCGTTGATGGATAAAAGTTTGCAGCGATTTTTTCACCCTTTTCGGAATGGTACCTTTACCTATTCAATTGAGAAAAATTGCATTGTTTTGCCTTATTGCATGCTCAAATAAGTTGCAAACACATAACCATGTGTACATTTTCCTGTATTATTTCATAACCCTCACTGAAATTTTTTTTATTTCCCCCGTTCTTCTGTTTAAAGTTTCACTCTAAATACACTTTTAGGGATTAGGAATTGTTTCACTCCTATTTGGAAAAAAACATACTTTTGCCATTGGGAATGCTACTGATTTTCAGTACCACTTATATAAGAAAAAAACACTGGTTTGGACAATTGATATTGCACACATTTAATACCTGTATTCCCTATGTGTTTGTCAGATAGCGCCACAACAGCCACAGCATGTGATGCCCAATCTTCAGACTCACGCGATGACATCCGTGCCTCTCAGCATGGCTATAGCAACCAACCCGATGATGAATGGAAACATTGCTGGGGCGACTAACCTTCGACCTCAACTGAACACTCTACCCCAGGTGCAGGTGATACATCAGGCAATGCATAGTCCACAGTACCTACCACAGTTTGCCTACAACCAACAACAACAGATCATGCTGCAGAACATGCAAGGTAGGTGCACAGTTCACAGTACGTACCACAGTTTGCCTACAGCCAACAACAAAAGATCACGCTGCAAAACATGCAAGGTAGGTGTACATTCTCCAGTACCTGCCACAGTTTGCCTACAACCAACAACAACAGATCAGAACATTCAACTTCAAGTTGGCATGGTAGTTGCACCGTAACCAACAACCAGCTGATACAGTATGTTGCAAAAGGTGCAAAGTAGGTGAAAGTGTGATCAACCAATTACAGAAGAGGGCCTAAATGAATATATCACAATATTAGTAATTGTATATGCCTCATCAGTAAAATGAACTGATCAAAGAAAATAAGAATGACCATTCAGTAATTGTTAAGGAAAATCATAACATTTTGATTTACCAGTGAGTCACGAAGAAGAAATACAACCATTTTCCTCCAAACCCCAAACACGTCAGTCAAATTAATTGTTTACTCAACCACTCCTGAAATTATATGAAATGGAGATGCACATATTTTGGTGGCATTTTGGTTGAATAATTTCTTCAGTTATTGCCGTTGTTTTGATTTTTTTCAGTTATTGACCTTGTTTGAGCTTATAACAACTTTGCCGCTCTATTTCATAATGATTTTCAGCAGCTTCAGTGGCAAATGCTATAAATGACATTTACGTTAAGTTTTGCGTTAAAAGTTTTCACATTCTACTCTCTTCAACATTGCTTATTCACATTCATTCAAACTTCCCATTTGTATTTCATCAAGGCAACTCACACACAAAACTCTTCATTGCATTTTAGCAAAATTATGGACCTTTTTTTGACTTAGAAATATTTTATTTTTTTGACAGACAGCAATATAGACAAGACATTTATTATACCCCCGCTTTCACAAAATGAAGTTGCTATAAATATAACAACTGATGACCTTATGTCCCTCTACACCACCCATTGATGATTGATTAATTTATTACAGAATTACGGCCTTTTATTTGACTTAAAATTTAAGCAGTGGTATTCATCACCTTCAGTGACAGTTTTAGTCACCAACAGGCAGACTTTCTTGTCTATTATCAACTAAATTCACACTAGTCTTATTGATTGACCCTGATATTTATTGAATGACCCTGATGTTTATTGAATGACCCTGATGTTTATTAAATGACCCTGATGTTTATTGAATGACCCTGATGTTTATTGAATGACCCTGATGTTTATTGAATGACCCTGATGTTTATTGAATGGCCCTGATGTTTATTGAATGACCCATGTTTATTAAATGACCCTGATGTGTATTGAATGGCCCTGATGTTTATTGAATGACCCATGTTTATTAAATGACCCTGATGTTTATTTAATGACCCTGATGTTTTCTGTTGCAAAAATATTCATAACTGATTGATAATCTTCATGTTTACTGTTCCAGCTGCAATGCAGGCCAACATAATGAACATGAACCCGCAGCAGATTAACATGGCCAACATGGTGGCAATGCAGGGTCGTCCCAACACGGGCATGTTCACACCTGCTGCAATCTCAAGTCCCACCACAGTGAGTATCATACAAACTGGTTGACTGTTCCAGTCTTGTTTGGTTATGTTCAAATCCTGAAATTTAAACACTATTGTTTCCTATTGTTGTCCACAAAGGGGATGTCAGTTGCCGATCTGTTTTTAGATGCACACAGTGAGCATTCATCAGGCAGAAGAATTTAACACACATGATCAGCGGTGAATTGATTACGTCAAAATGTTACCAATCAAAACTGCACATCTGTTTGATACATTTGACCATGCTGTGTAAAAGAACTATGTATGTACATACGATTTAGTTAATGAACGATGATGTTTTGTGTTCCGATAAAAATAAAAAGTTCATAAAACTTTGGTTTATGAGATAATTTGAGTCAGCATTTGGACCAAAACAGGCTTTGTTACGTTAGAGCCATCGTTTATGCACAATGTCAATGGTACGATGGCCCATCGTGTTATCACCATACCATCACTCATCGACTTGTTATGGTTCATCGTACCATCACATTTACAAGTCGATGCACAATGGCGATGACGATAACGTGAAGTACCATCGCCATCACGCACCATCTTGTAAACGTTGGTATGTGATGGTACGATGACACGACGGAACACCATACTTTTTAGACGGATTATAAAATAATGGTTATTGCAGGACAGTCTTTAATTTCTTGTAAAAATAGCCAGAGGCGGTGTTGAGGGGACGTCAATAAGAGAGGGCGCGATAATTAGAAAAAATACTGTACTCATTCTTGAAAATATTACAGGATGTTTTTTTATCTTCAAACACAGAACTTAGTAAGATGTTTTATTTTTTGTCATATTTCTTGACAAAGCACATAAAGAACAGTGTTTATATAAGAAACCTAGGAAAATTCGACATTAAGACACCCTAGTTGAATTATCAACATCATTAGGTAAAACATCATACACATTGTAAATATAATACACTTTTCTACTTACTTCAAGAGAATACTCTAGTATAGATTAATAATTTCCTGTCATAATCTTAAAATGATCATTTATGCAAAAAAAGAAAAAAAGAAATATAAGCAAAAGTATTTAAATTGAAAAATAAAAAAATAATAAAAAGAATCGAAATAAAATAACAATAATTACTATATTTATGAATCTCATTAAAATCATATCCTAATTACGTTTTGATACTCTCCACTATAGGATCTGACAACACTGCCTTGGAGGTCACGTCAGATCGACCTTTCATCAAATCAGTATTCATGAGAAGTTCAGCTAAATTCAACCAATGAAATCGCGCATTTTATATGCCCTTAAGACGATGTTCGAGTGAACTGAACAACGAAAATCCACATAAAAGACATAGATCTATATCCGAAAAAACATATAATCTTAGTGTGTTATTGCTGTGGATTGCACGATAAATTCAAAGAAATTCACTAAATGGCAGGTTTTACATCAAGAAAATCAACATTCGGAACAGTATCTAAAAAATATATATTCTACCTTATTGCGACATTAGGTTTTCTAAATAGTATGCATTAGTATTTCTGGCCCGCTTAGCTTGGTTGGTAGCGACAATGGACAATTGCGATGTTCTGCGAGTGTAATTTTAGTTTGGGTTCAACCCCACGAATCGGTAGATCTGTTTTTTTGTACCGCTATTGAATTCCATCAAACAATTTTGTTTTTTTTCCAGTAAATATTCAATAATGGTTAGTGTGTTATGCTTGTCAATGCAATTATTTTGTGTTTTATAAGCTAAAAGTTACGGACATTGTCTCTTTTAAATGTAGACTGCTCTACAGCATTTGACTGAAATGTGACTTGTGCAGTGAAGCAGTCTATACCAAACAATTTTGTAGGCTGAAATCTGATTGGCTAATCATAAGGTCAATCTGACATGACCTCCAATGCAGTGTTGTCAGATCCTTAGTGATAAAAGGTCTGATTTTAATGAGATTGTATATTTATATGAATTGGGTTTTACGGCCAACCAACACATTAAAGGTTATACGGCGCCTAACAGGAATGAATGTGCCAGACTCATCCTCCATTTACTCAAGATAAAATATGGAGAATGGGCCTAGAACCTTCTTACCTGCAGAATTGCTGCAAATTCTATAGCAGACACTCCATTTTCAATAGAGACACTTTTCCACTTTTGCATAGGCGGTGTCATGATAAAGACCCTGCATGAGCATGGTACAGAATGGAGTGGGGGAGGGTCCTACCACTCTGCATATGACTGTGTTTGTGTGAGATGGTTGTACTCTACCCAGGGGCATCTCTATGAGCAATGCCTTTGATTTGCCTATAGTAAAAGCACATACAACTGATTGCACTGTAAGAAATAGTTAATGAAATCTTTTACCAGTCTGTTTTGTTCGTTTATTAATTTAGTATTTTAGGTAATAACCGTAATATATAATTTATTATTACAGCCGACAACTCCAAACATAATGAGTTTGCCGTCTGGTACAAGTACACAGATGACCAGCACTACATCCGGAAGTACCAACACCACTAAACCGACAATGTCTAACGTGAACAAATCCCAGCAACAGCAGAACACTTTACAGCAACCACAACAACAACAGCTTCACACACTTGGACAGGTATTTTGACAACCTTATCATTGATTTTATAAAAGTTAAATTGTCCATTTTCTTTTCTCTAGTGCTAGAAATGTTGAGACCTTGACTTGTAAGTCGCACCATCCGTCCGTTCATCCGTACAATTGTGTCCGGTAAATAACTGAAAATAATGGACAGATTTTCAAATAACTTGGCACAATGCATACACCAACAAGACGACATGTCGCATACAAAATCCAGATCCGTGGCTCAAAGATCACACTTAGAGGTCAAAGTTCACTTGGGGGCATTTGTCACTTACAGTAACATTTCTTGTTTTATCTCTAGTGTTATACATGTTGGGACCTTGACTTGTAAGTGATAAAGTGTTGATTTTTATGGATGGCGGGAGTATACAGTACTAGTTCTACCCAGTATGAGTGGGTGGTCTGCCTCTAAAAATCGAGTCATACATTAGCCTCAAATGTGCAGGAAAATTATTTTATGAATAGTGTTTTACGGCACGGCGACACATAAATAGGTCATATTGGGCGCAAAAAACGGATAAAAGAAGTAATTAAAAATTAACGTAAATATATAAAGATAAAACTATTTACAAATAAGGGATGATATGGTAGTATAAATATAAACTATGTATATATGTAAATCAACAAGTGACCGTCAACGGGTGTATAAATAAGTAAATATATAGGAAGTTAAACACCAAACAAACAGAGAAATTCTGTTATTATTTTCTATGGTGTTAAAAAAAGGAAAACATTTCTGTTATTTTTTTCTGTACAGTAGTGTTAGAAATTGTCCATTATTTTCTTTGGAATTAGAAATTGTTAATTATTTCATTTAAATTGGTGTAGGTACAGCAGGCGCAGGCAACGGCTATGGTTGGAGGCAAGCCCATCCTTCTGGGACAGACTGCTGGTTCAGCATTACTACAAGGTCAGATTGGTAAGAATATTTTTGATGCTTAAAAACATATTTTCTTTCTAAATTATCTGAAAATAAAGAATGGTGCAAAGCCGAATAGTAATTTTTCAGTCTTTTTTTTATGTCTAGATTTACTTTACAAATTACAGAAATCATACCACTGTCTGTTCAAGATTGTGATTGCAATACAAAGTGTATTAAAGGGCTATTCAATTAAAACATACCCAGGACCCCAGGAAGGCAATTCAATAAACATCTATGGGTGAACCTTATTTTGCGATAGTTGGTTCTTTCAACTCAGTTTTGCACCTGTGGGTGGGTGTTAATTTCAAAAGTGCCTTCCTTGGGTCCCATGTACATTTTAATGAAATAGCCCAAATTGGACAAATTTAAAAGTATCATACTGTATTTAGGTCCAAAGAAGCAAAGTTTAAAATGTAGCTTTAAAGGCTATTTACACTTTTAACTGTCGGATTAAACGTTTATAACTTTGTATTGTATTTTAGTGGATAAACCCAACTAGACCTAATTTCTCAATTCATTAACGAATAATGTGTGTTTCAGGCGTGATATCAGCAGGACAACTCCCCACCTCGCAGGCTTACCCCACTGGTCAGGCATATGGTCAGATACAGGTATGTCTTAGTTTGATCACCTTGCCAGTAATACATATATGATCTTCTGCCACATCCTCTAAAATAAGAACATTTGTATAAATCCCACCAGCATGTAATTATAAAATAATTATGTTTGGATTGGCCAATGCAAAACTATTGTATCTTGTTCTTTATTTATATATAGTTATTTATATATAGTTATTTATATATATAGTTATTTATATATAGTTATTTATATATAGTTATTTATATATATATTTATATATAGTTATTTATATATAGTTATTTATATATAGTTATTTATATATAGTTACAATAGTTTTGTATTCGTCCCTCAGTCTTGTCCCTCAGTCTCTATATCAAAGCACCTGATACACAATTAGTTCATTTTTTATACCCCAGTTGCTTTCACAAAGTGAAGTGGGGGCTATTTAGGGCTATATAGGAATCACGTTGTCTCGTCCCGTAACATATTTTTAATACTTGCATATCTCAAACACTTTTGAATGGATTGTTCCAAAACTTCATATACTCATAACAACTGAAGACCTTATGTCGCTCTACATCACCCATCATTGATTGCTTAATTTAATACAGAGTTATGGCCCTTTGTTTAACTTAGAATTTTCCACTCTAATATTGTGAACACATTTTTGAATATATTGTTCCCAAACTTCATGTACAGTTAACAACTGATGTCCTTATGTTCCTGTACATCACCCATCATTGATTGCCTATTTATTGCAGAATTATGGCGCTTTGACTTGCATTTTAATATTGTACATGTCAACACATTTTTTCTCAAACATTTTCGAATTGATTGTTCCCAAACTTAATATACACATAACAACTGATGACCTTATGTCCCTGTACATCACCCATCATTGATAGCCATCATTTATTATATAATTATGGCCCTTTGTTTCACTTACAATTTTCCACTCTAATATTGTATATTGACATATTAACACATTTTTTCTCAAACATTTTTGAATTGATTGTTTCCAAACTTCATGTACACATAACAACTGATTAACTTATGTCCTCCTACATCACACATTTTTGATGCCTAATTTATTACAGAATTATGGCCCTTTATTTAACTTAGAATTTTTCACATTTTGATTCAACGTTAAACATGGTTGCCAATGGACATCTTTGTTTACATAGAGTAATATAGTAAAGGCGTGTAGCAACTACTCCTCTGAAACTACTTGACGAATTTTCATGAAACTTCACAGGAATGTTGCTTTAGGTATCTAGTTGATCCTAGTACAATTTCAGGTTGGCCGGAATTCCAGATGGCCACGGGAACTAAAAATAGATTTTTAAAAAACAAGTTTGTAGCGGCTACTTCTTGAAAACTATAACTGATATTGATATGGGACTTTCTCTAAAATGATCAGCATGACATGATAAAACAAAAATTGTAAAGTTATTAATGCATTACTAAATCATCTAGACTACGGTTTTATTTCTTGCAGTCCAAGGCAGGTCAGCAGATGGGCAACACAGGTCAAGGTCAGGCCCAGATGATGAACTCACAGAACCCCATCAGGTTCTCGCAGCCCCAGCTGATTGCCACTAATGCGGGTAACGCCCAGTTCATCTCATCGCAGCCCATCTTCACCAACCAGATGCTGCAGGCCATGGCACATCAGTTGCAGCACTATCCGCAACAGCCAGTCATGTCTGCCCAGGGCCAGTCTCAGCCCACCATTATTACAGGTCAGTTCTCAAACACCAGTTATAGCAACAGCCAATCATGTCTGCCCAGGGCCAGTCCCCACCCACTATTATTCCAGGTCAGTTCTCAAACACCAGTTATAGCAACAGCCAATCATGTCTGCCCAGGCCCAGTCCCCACCCACCATTATTACATATCAGTTCTCAAACACCAGTTATAGCAACAGCCAATCATGTCTGCCCAGGCCCCACCCACCATTATTACATATCAGTTCTCAAACACCAGTTATATCAACTGTCAGTATTGTCTGCTCAGGCCAAGTCCCAGCCCACCATTATTATAGTCACTTCTCATTTCGTAATGCAGATGCTTTGAACATGATCTGTATTTTAAAAATATTTTAATGGAAATCCGTAGATTCTTAACTGAACTTTTCAGCCAGCTTTTTCATTCTAATTTGCCAATCATCACCAGTCATGGTGAAATGCAATTTTTAATTCCAAACTTGTTCATCCATTCAGCCAATCTAGTACAAGGTCAGAGGATTGTGGGGGTCATACAAAAAAGCCATGACACGCTATCTAATCATCCTTTTATTGTCATATTCAGGTCAGTGTTTATACATCAGGGCCCTGTTTTATTAAACATTGTATGATTTAAGTTTTAAAATCTTTCACTTTTTTCACCTATTAAAAGCATTCAATGTAGACAATTATGTGTACACGTAGTACATAAATTTCATATGAATAAAATAATGAAATAAAACCACTTTATTTGACAAGTGTAGCATTTAAGAAATTGATTTACGATCAAAATGGTAGTAAGTTGTTTCATAAAACAGAGCCCTGGTCAGCCAATCCAATAAAAGGTCAGAGAATCATGGTGGTTATACAGACAGCCATGCACACATTATCTAATCATCGTTATTGTCATATTCAGGTCAGGGTTTATACATCAGGTCAGCCAATCCAGTACAAGCCCAGGGAATAATGACGGGTGTACAGACAGTCATGTCTCACATTATCTAATCATCGTCATTGTCATATTCAGGTCAGGGTTTATACATCAGGTCAGCCAATCCAGTACAAGCCCAGAGAATAATAACGGGTGTACAGACAGCCATGACATACATTATCTAATCATAGTTATTGTCATATTCAGGTCAGGGTTTATACATCAGGTCAGCCAATCCAGTACAAGCCCAGGGATTAATGACGGGTGTACAGACAGCCATGTCACACATTATCTAATCATAGTTGTGTGTGTGTGTGTAATTCTAAGGTTTATAGTCCGTCCGCCAACGAACACGTCAATCTAATCATAGTTATTGTCATATTCAGGTCTGGGTTTATACATCAGGTCAGCCGATCCAGTACAAGCCCAGGGAATAATGACGGGTGTACAGACAGTCATGTCACACATTATCTAATCATTGTCATTGTCATATTCAGGTCAGGGTTTATACATCAGGTCAGCCAATCCAGTACAAGCCCAGGGATTAATGACGGGTGTACAGACAGCCATATCACACATTATTTAATCATCGTTATTGTCATATTCAGGTCAGGGTTTATACATCAGGTCAGCCAATCCAGTACAAGCCCAGGGAATAATGACGGGTGTGCAGACAGCCATGACATACATTATCTAATCATAGTTATTGTCATATTCAGGTCAGGGTTTATACATCAGGTCAGCCAATCCAGTACAAGCCCAGGGATTAATGACTGGTGTACAGACACCCATGTCACACATTATCTAATCATCGTTATTGTCATATTCAGGTCAGGGTTTATACATCAGGTCAGCCAATCCAGTACAAGCCCAGGGATTAATGACTGGTGTACAGACACCCATGTCACACATTATCTAATCATCGTTATTGTCATATTCAGGTCTGGGTTTATACATCAGGTCAGCCAATCCAGTACAAGCCCAGGGATTAATGACGGGTGTACATACAGCCATGTCACACATTATCTAATGATCGTTATTGTCATATTCAGGTCTGGGTTTATACATCAGGTCAGCCAATCCAGTACAAGCCCAGGGATTAATGACGGGTGTACAGACAGCCATGTCACACATTATTTAATCATCGTTATTGTCATATTCAGGTCAGGGTTTATACATCAGGTCAGCCAATGCAGTACAAGCCGAGGGAATAATGACGGGTGTACAGACAGCCATGTCACACATTATCTAATCATCGTTATTGTCATATTCAGGTCAGGGTTTATACATCAGGTCAGCCAATCCAGTACAAGCCCAGGGAATAATGACGGGTGTACAGACAGACATGTCACACATTATCTAATCATAGTTATTGTCATATTCAGGTCAGGGTTTATACATCAGGTCAGCCAATCCAGTACAAGCCCAGGGAATAATGACAGGTGTACAGACAGCCATGTCACACATATCTAATGATCGTTATTGTCATATTCAGGTCAGGGTTTATACATCAGGTCAGCCAATCCAGTACAAGCCCAGGGAATAATGACGGGTGTACAGACAGCCATGTCACACATTATTTAATCTCGTTATTGTCATATTCAGGTCAGGGTTTATACACCAGGTCAGCCAATCCAGTACAAGCCCAGGGATTAATGACGGGTGTACAGACACCCATGTCACACATTATTTAATCATCGTTATTGTCATATTCAGGTCAGGGTTTATACACCAGGTCAGCCAATCCAGTACAAGCCCAGGGATTAATGACGGGTGTACAGGCACCCATGTCACACATTATTTAATCATCGTTATTGTCATATTCAGGTCGGGGTTTATACATCAGGTCAGCCAATCCAGTACAAGCCCAGGGAATAATGACGGGTGTACAGACAGTCATGTCACACATTATCTAATCATCGTTATTGTCATATTCAGGTCAGGGTTTATACATCAGGTCAGCCAATCCAGTACAAGCCCAGGGAATAAGGCCATCCTTAAAAAAATATTTGTTTGCTGTGCTCCGACCCTAAATTTTTTAAGTGGGTAGATAGGTAGGTATTTTTTTTTTTTTTTTTTTTTTTGTTGTGATCTTGGTTAAGCATTTTTACAAATCATAATTTCCTATCTCAGTGTAAAATGATGCAGTCTGTGGATAACCTCATTAATATTTCTTTACAAATAATTTTTTAGTAAAAAAAAAAAAAATAATCTGAAAAGGCTAAAAAACAACAACTGTCGCTGCCTTTTTAGACGGTCGGTCGGAGCACAGCAAACAAACACTTTTTTAAGGATGGCCTAATGACGGGTATACAGACAGCCATGTAACACATTATCTAATCATCGTCATTGTCATATTCAGGTCAGGGTTTATACATCAGGTCAGCCAATCCAGTACAAGCCCAGGGAATAATGACGGGTGTACAGACAGCCATGAATCCCAACTACAAGGGACCTAACCAGCAAACTGTTCAGGTATTTATTTCTTTTTCCATCTGATAGAATCATTTCCAAGAAGTAAGAAAGACTTATTTAAGATAGCGAGTATATTTGTCATGTTCATTTATGCTTTCCAACCATTTCACACAACAAAAACCAAAAAAAATATAATTATAAATAGTCTCTTTACGTTATTTGATATTGGTGCCGTGACTAATAAACAAAAACAATTTCAAATAATGTAAACAAGGTATTTCTTGTTCAGATTCATACCTTCTCATTTCATGATATCTGCATAATGATATACAATACACATGGCATAATGCAGTCTTGTCAACGACGTCAACACGCCATTTTACATATGGAGGAAAAATTAATGTTTTTTCAATAAAAACATAACTTGTTGTCCCTATCTATCATGATCACTGTTGTTCAGACTGTTGCCCTACCCATACAAAAACAGACTACCGCCGCTCAGACAGGCAAGGTCCTCCTTCCATCCGTTACCAAGACACAAGTCACGGCGAAGGTTCCGCCCACCAGTGTAGCGGGAACAGCCAAGCCCGGTCCCCAAGCCATGGCTAAACCAAAGGGGCGACCAAAGGGATCAGGGAAGTCATCACCTGCTGCAAGTAAGTTGAAGATTTTTTTTATTGTTTATGCTTGCATTAACACTCCTCATTCAAATTGTGCTCACTTTCATTCACTCTCCTCATTCAAATAGATTATATTATATGCCTCTACCATAATTATATGGAAGGGGTATCAGTGTTTTTTTTTACTTTTGAGGGAACAGGGTCGGGGCCCTTTAGAGGGGGCAAAGTTTGGCTTGAACTGGAAAAAGGGGGAATTTTGACAATGTTAAAATAAAGAAGAAAGATAGTGTTTTTTTTATATGTATTAAGTCTCCATCTTTCGTTTTATATTATATTCACATCAAGAACATGTTTGATGGACATGTTATGGATGGTCAACTAAGAAACAACATTTAAAAGTAAAAAAAAAAAAGAGAATCATTGTTGTTTTTTTGAGGGAATTTTTTTCTCAAAAAAGAGTTGGGGGGAGGGGGGGTGGAAAATCATTCTTTTTGAGGGAAATGGGGCCAAATTTCGGCCCCGAATTACTCTAAAAAAACACTGGGTATAAATCTGTAGTGTTAGCTTTATCTGTCCGGCTATTACATTTACTGAATATACTGGCTGTATACCAGATATCGTCATTTTTATGTTGATTTTTTAATACATCTAAATCAAAACTAGTCATCTCATAAATATTTTTGCCGGTAGAGAAGCTTACCCCTTTGCCATAAATATTCTGTGTTTACATTGTTCCTATTCTCAGTAACAAGTGTCACGTGACCGTTACTAAATATAGACTGAATTGGGCCGGTCGTTTGAGCTGAATGCAGTAGTTATCGTCATATTCAGTTTAATACCCAAAAATCCATGTTAGGGATGATAAAAACCTGTGTAGTTTATAATTGAAACATAATATACCATTGCATATGAATACACAAAAATATATCGAGAAAAAAAAATATATCTACAATTTAAAACGTTTTTTCAACTGTAGGTATCGGATGTAATTTACTTCACTTCGACCTTCATAATTTAAAGGGAAATAACTGTCCACAAATTTAAATTGATTGACGTGAACTAGTTGTTTCCCTTGGCTGAAAATGTTGACCACATACTTTTAGTTTTTTGTGCATGTCAAATTGATTCAATGGTTCGATGTAAAATGTCAGCTATTTTAAAAGGAAATTTTCCTGCGCATGCGCATTAGCGTGTGATTCCCCTGATTGTGTTTTGTTTATAACGGTATTTATATAGGTAAACGAGTTGGTTTGAGAGTGTATGGTAATATTTCTAAACTATTTTTTCCTCCCCAATCGTCTGATGACAGCGCTCAAAGAAAATTATTTTAAGAGACAAGCCCAGGGCTTGTTGCTTCTGAAAATGGACAGGCCCCGATTTGAAATGGACAGGCCCTGATTTGAAATGGACAGGCCCTGATTTAAAATGGAAAGGTCCAATATTTTTTTCTTATTGGAAATGTGTCTTTATTCACTTTTATAGCACACATTAATTTTGTTACGTATGTATTAATCAAGCTGAGAACCTCCTCTGACTATATTTTTCTTTTTGCTACCACTTTATGCTCCCTGGTCAGCGGACTTATTTACCATTTCGTTTAAAATATGTTAGAATAGAATATAACATAGTAATTTATAACCAATGCAAAGGAGAGTACTAGCACTTTTGCCAAACGATAATAATCAGAGCCGACTTGGTGAAACTGGAGATAAACTTGGAGCCAAATTTTTAATCAGGTTTTATGAGACTATCAGAGCCTCCTCTGGCTATATTTTTTCTTTTTGTCACCACTTTCTCCAAGTAAAGAATTAGGAGCCTAGACTAGAATTCATTTAAAAGTAGGATTCCAGGAACTCATTACACCTTAAACAATGAATAGAAATATACTTTATATCTGTATTTATACATATACAGTATATATATTTTTCTTTCCACCAACATGTATTTGTAAAGGACAGTTTTTCTTATTTGATTATGTAAAAAAAAAAAAAAAAAAAAATCCGAAATTATGTACCATCCGAACTACTATGACACCTCACTTTTACGGCCCGAACATTTCACAAACATTCAATCGAAAACCATCAATAATGATTTTTTTTCATGCATTAGTGTGTTTTTAATGACAAAAACGGTATTTCTTATCACAAAGGAAAGAAAACACAACCCTAATAGCAGAATAATGAGTTTTATGTCAACACTTGTCGACCTCAAAGTTGTGACAAACTGCCGACACGAAGCCAGGCAAAATATTCAAACTTCTTATTGTTTCAATGTGTGTATAACACATTTTAATTACTTTATTGCAAGTGTTTTCACAGTTCACAATATTGTGAACTGTGAGTATTTTGTCTTGAGGAACTTGATCTTGAGATCCAGTAAAACTGATTTTTTTGGGGATATTTTTTTTATTATTAATTTTTTTATTTAGACGCCTGACGGGCTCCTCGTCTGCAAAATGAGACAGGCCCGGAATGGATTTCGAGGAGCCCCGGGCGTCAGGCTATCCTATTTTTTGAGCACTGGATGATAGTGTGTAGTGATTTCTAAAGTGGGGTCGAAAAATATTCACAACATCGAGCGTTTTATTGATAATGACGAAATCTGGTGAATGACGATAACTGGTACACAGCCAGTACTGGATTCAGTCCGTCCGTCTGTAGAAATATCCTTGTCTGCTCAAAAGCTCTTCAAGAATTCCTTATAGCCACCCTCAGGAAAGTTTACGGGTAGATTGTCCATGATGAGAGAATGACCCCTATACATTTTAGGGTCAGTAGGTTTCAGGGTCACCACGACCAATGAACAACATTATTCGCTCCATAACTATTCAAGATATGTAGCCATAGCATGAAACATCACAGTAGACTGTCCATAGTGAGAGAATGACCTATACACATTTTTAGGGTCAATTGGTTTAGTGTCAAGTTCACTATGATCTGATCATGAAAACCCATGCAGGGCTCCAAGAATAGGATAGCCCGACGCCCGGGGCTAGTCCAATTTGAATCCGGGCTAGTCTCTCTTTCAAAAATGGTTGCCCGTCGGGCTAGTCTAAAAAAATCTCGGGGCAATCAAAAATACAACCAGAAATTGTGTTTTATTGCGTGTAATTTGCAGCCGTATTTGTTAAAAATTATCTCCCTTCATTAAAGTTCATCAATTTGAAAGCGCGCATTTCATTGGTTGATTACATGATTTGAACAAATCGCATTACAGCTTTCATATTCACGCAAATTTGTCACGTTGGACAGAACAAGAAATATCATTCGAATATTATTAGTTTGAACGTAGATTTCGTTTTAATATACTTTTTTTCGATGAATTGCTGTATATTCTTTTTCTAAATAGCAAGTCTGTATCTTAAAAACGCTTAACAACGAACGCTTATTCACAAATGCAGGCTGCTAAATCAATCGGAACTCTTCGCCAATTTCCGTATTCCCGAGTGACGGAATCCGACGAGGCAGTTCCGATTGGCTGCTAAATAACAACGGGAACACGCACCTGTTTTAGATGGTTTAATGTGCGGGACCCGGAACGGTTTTTGACGTGATTTACGGCGCGATCCTAAAACTGTAAAAAGAAAATAATATTGTTTTAGTTATGTGATGCAATGGATATAAAAGGAAAATAGAACCTTCTAGTTTGATTCTAATCATATGTGTATTATTAATTAATTAAATAAAACAAAGTAAAAAAGAAAAACATTTGATATCGACAAAATAATGTACCGGCAACTATTCATTGGTAATAATACTTTCGGGGCAAGTTTAAAAAAATCAGGGCAAGTTAAAAAAAATCAGGGCAAGTGGACTTTTGAAATCTACTTGCCCTGGGCTATTCCCCAATTTTAATTTTCTTGGAGCCCTGCCATGTAAACTATTTTCATGATTTGTAACCACACTCCGGATGCTTCAAAGGTACACTTCCGTGGTCCCAGCAGGGATACATCAGTTAACCCTTCAAGATGACTGTTCTAGTAAAGGCCTCGATTGACCTTGACCTATACTATTCAAACATCCAACACCTGATATATGTAGATGAGTGCTAAATGTTCATACCAAAAGTAGTTCATAATTACAAACTATGACCTTCTATTTAAACTTCATTGATTCTGGTCGAAGTTTTTGGTTAGCTAGGTTTCTAAGAAATATGTTATCTAATATAGTATATAAGCTTGGCTGTGTTTACCTTGTGGGCTTTGAGGAATGGGAAGCAGGCATGTTCTATTTATATTTAAAGAAATATAAAAAGATCGGACAACTTGACCTATCTTCACTAAACTGGTAGATTTTTTTTTCGTGTTTCCCATGACACGTATTTGTGGGTACTGTAAACACACTGCAACTGATAATAAGTTAGGTTTGTTGTGACAAATTAAATGGTACATACACACCCATTTTGATATTACCTTCTTTGCTATCACTCTCCTTTTTTTGTGGGTGGGGGGAAAGTTTTTCTCAAAAAAGGGGGGAAAAAACACATTTTGAGTAGGGGAATGGGGCCAAATTTCAGCACCAAATTACTCTTTTAAAAACACTGGGTATAAATATGTAGTGTTAGCTTTATCTGTTCTGCTATTACATTTTGTTTTAATTAGTTTAACTGATCAATCAATATGGCCAATTTTGCTATTACCTTCTACGCCTTGCACAACAAGTTAGAGAAACTCCACTTTGCGGCAAATCAAAAGTTTGTCTGTGTTGTACTGTCTTGACCTTTCTCGGCCCGTTGAAAACAACAAGCGTTTACCTGGCAATGATCAACATTTAAAGTGCGTCCAGACCCTGATTTTATATGAGAGCCATCTTGATCAGTTCCAGTTGGCACAAGATGTGCCAGCGGGCACAAGATGTGCCAGCGTGTAGATGTTGGCCAATGAAAATTGAACTTCAGCAGATTGACCTGTCAAAATGTGTGTCAAACATTTGTTCTGCCCTCATTGTTTTTGCTCGGCAGCGTGCATTTGTTTTAGATTTTTAGCTCTACTGGCCAAGGGCCAGCAGAGCTTATGGGATGGTGTGTTGTCCGTCTTCCGTCGTCCGTCGTCAGTCATCCGTCCGTTAACTTTTCTTCAAACGACTTCTCCTCAGAAATCGCTAGGCTAATTTTGACCAAATTTCACATGGATGATCCTTAGATGAATGCTTTTTAGATTTGTTAAAATTAGGTCAGCGCTACATCCAAGATGGCTGCCATTACCATATATGGTCGAAACCTTTAAAAATCTTCTTCTCCAGAACCGCTGGACAGATTTCAACAGTTTTTTTTTTAAAATGATCGCCAACGCCTAGACTATCAAGTTTGTTCAAATAAAGTCCCCGGGGTCAAAAATGGCCGTGCCCCGGGGGTCCAAAGTTTGTATATTGAGGTTTTGCATGTTTTCCATATAGACATATAGGAAAAAACTTTAAAAAATCTTCTTCTCTGAAACCACAAGGCACAGAGCTCTCATGTATTACATGTAGCATCAGCTTATGGTCCTCTACTAAGTTTGTTCAAATGGTGACCCTGGGGTCAAATTTGTCCCCACCCCGGGGATCACAATTTTACATAGACTTATATAGGA
>JAWPHD010022545.1:0-24758 GCA_037043455.1 Cyrtodaria siliqua | reverse complement strand
CCTCTTTGTATACGTCTGTGGGCACTCCTTGTTTACCCCTCTGTCCGTACATATGTGTTATGTGAGTACCTGCGTACTAATAATGTTTCCTGTCAATACATCGGGGACACTGAGTATTAAATCAAAAGTATACTGACATATTCTGGGCCAAGTTCGAAAATGTAAAGGTTGATGGAATTATGGCACTTGTTTCAAGTAGTCGTGTTAATATGGACATATTTTCCGACCGATAATAATGCGCGGATTAGTTCGTGCAAATGGCAAATGGCAAACACAGGTTTTAAAATGGCATTTTGCATTACAATTTGAAGAAAGATGTTTGGTAAATTATGTTGTAGGACTTGTGGATTCAAGCCAAATTCTATAGGCATGTTTTGACACAATCGAGGCCAAGTTGCCAAATGGCGTTTTTTCTTAGTTCGGTAATTCATCACTTTCCACATTGTGCACTGTCGGACCGTATTTGGTACAAAAACGAATATGTACAAATTTGTACCATATTCGGCCGAATATGGTACAACTGTCTAATTGTACCATATACGTATCTGCAGTTTTGGGTAAAATGCCTGACCAAATATGGTACAAACTTGTACCATATTCGGATGAAAAATGTACCACATTCGTTCCGAATATGGTACACACTCATCATCGTCATCGTCATCATCATCATCGTCATCATCATCATCATCATCATCATCATCATAACTACAATTTGCATCAACGTCATCAATACCATCATGAAAATAATCATCATCGTCATCATCATCATCATCATCATCATCATCATAACTACAATTTGCATCAACGTCATCAATACCATCATGAAAATAATCATCATCGTCATCATCATCATCATCATCATCATCATCATAATCATCATCAGCATCATCATCATCATCATCATAATCATCATCATCGGCGGCCGGTAATCATTGGCGTCAACATAATAAAAAACTTTTTTCATCATCATCATTATAATCATTATCATCGGCCGATAAACATCGCAGTTATCATCATCACAATCATCAAACCCCAATCATCATCACCATTGTCAATCATCATCAATTACATCATCATCGTCACCATTAACACCATCATCATCATCGTCACCATTAACGCCATTATCATCATCATCGTCATGATGATGACAAAAGTTTTGATGATGATGACGACGATCAAAATTACCGTCATCATCATCATCACAAACTTTTATCATCATTGTCATCATCATCACCATCATTATCACCACAATCATCAAGGTCATCATCATCATCATCAACACCATCATCATCATCACCATTATCATCATCGTAATGAAGATCACAAAAATGTGATGATGATAACTGCGATGTTTTTCGGTCGATGGTGATGATGATGACAAAAGTTTTGTAATGATGATAAGATCAAATTTTCCAAGAAGCGCTGGCGCGCTTCATGGATTTGCTCGCCTACCTTTACCCTTACAAGTTCACACTCTATGAACACAACCAAAATGCGATAATCCTCAAACTTTTACAGAGTTACCTGGAGCAAGCACGTCTCTAGTCTTAGAGTACTAGTACTTAGTAACCAGTACTAAGCAGATACATTCGCCAGTAATTGACAACTGCCCTACTTGAAACAGCGGTAGGGGAAGAATGGCCGTAGAAATCATTTCGTGACCAATCTCCACGAAAGTATCTGGCCCGCCCGGGAATCGAACCCAGGCCGCCTGCGTGCCAATCTGACGCGCAACCGACTGAGCTAGCCGGCGAAACAGTTACACAACCAGCAAAATCCATGTAAAGTGTGGTTAGGTTAGCTGTTTCTGTTACTGCTAGTTACGACGACGACGACGACGACGACGACGACGACGACGACGATGATGATGATGATGATGATGATGATGATGATACTTTTGTCACTTCCAATATTAGGTTAATACAATGTATTTGAGTTTGAAAAAAAGTTTACACATTGGCAGACTATTTCATTTATTAAGAAATACATAATTTATGTACCATATACGTAGGCCATTTTCATTTTATGAGTTTTTTTGGTATGTACCAAATACGTTTTGGCGAGCATAGACAAACTTATTCCAACCGAATATGGTACAATGTTTGTACCATATTCGGTCGAAAATTGTACCATATTCGGTCCGAATATGGTACATTTGTACCATATTCGGCCGAATATGGTACATTTGTACCATATTCGTTTTTGTACCAAATACGGTCCGACAGTGCACCGTTTCTTGTTGTTAAGTTTAAAATATTTATTTTTTGTTTTGATGAGCTTGCCTGAGCTTATGTTTCAGAGATGAGATTTTGGGATCGCTCTTTGTCCGTCGTCCATCCGTCCGTCTTTTTAACTTCTGCTTCAAACGACTTTTATACCAACTTTCTCAGATATATTCTACTTGGTCAATATTAAGCAAACTTCACACGTATGGCCCATATGTCAATTGTTGTCAGCGTGACATCCAAGATGGCCACCGTTTGTGAAACAAAAAGTCTAAACATAATTTTACGATTTGGCTTCTCAAGATTATCATCGACTAAATTTTTTTTATTTAACCAAAGTCATTGTAGGGTTACAATTGGCCCCGCCCCGGACGACCAAGAGATGTATTATGGATGATCCTATATCAATGTCTTTAAAGTTTGTAAAACGGCATCAAAGATGGCCGCCGTTTCCTTAAATACCTCAACCAGTAAACAAATCTTCGTCTCAAGAACTGCTTAACAGATTCCATCATTCGCACGAGATATTGTTCATGCCACAAGTGAGTTGTGATTTTGACTTTCTAATAAGCTCACAGTGTGCAGTGATTTGTTGCAGTATCATTCTGCATTGTAACATTTACAATCTGAAAAAAACATGTTATACTGTAACAGTCATAACAATTTGAACAAGAAAAGTATAACGCATGCGTTATATGTAGACGATTTTTAATAATGGGTTAGTTTGTGGAGGCTTTGTTCAAGTCACATACCTGTAGTCGTCGATAAAGTTAAAGTGAAGAATTAAAAGATACTGTATGAATACAGATAAGTTTTTATTATTTTGGTCTTAGGTATACATTATTATACATGTTAAAAGGGAACAAATTCAAGTATTTTCTTTTTAAACAATTTGCACCTGAGCTATTACAAAGGGAATTTCAGTGACCATGCTGCAATATAATATAAAAGTCATATTTACTTAAATTTTACAAGTGATTATCATATGGGCCATGTTTATGTTCATGTTTTAGGCTCAAAACCGCTTCTGGGTTGCCGTTACAAGTGATCTTATAGAAAATATTTAATTTCTTTACTTCTTTACTTCATTATAATACTAAAATATAAATGGGTGCCGAAACGTCTAGGGTAAAAATTAAAATAGATGCCGAAATGGTTTGATGCCGGAACGTCCAGGTGCCGATTCGTCTAGGTGTCGAAATGGTTTGGTCACGAAACGTCCTGAATCGATCTTGATCACACGGACGCAAAAACTTGAGAATTATCTGCATTTATTAATAAGCATTTTTCATGTACTGATCATTGGGACCCTGCTTTAATTAGACTAATTAACATACTTAACATTCTGGGAATCTTTTCTCATCTAGAGAGATATAGAGAAAACTCTTTATTGCAGGTACCAACAGAAATAATTTGAAAATTTCATTGCAAACAACCTAATAGATCAGACATAACAAAAGTATCAAATTCAACATTCTCTAAACCAAAAGTCACGATTTCAAAATGGTGTCTATTGCCCACATCACTGGTAACCTTAATGCTATATAGGCGGTAACAAGATGAAATGTTGCAGCCAGTCGCTTGTACCACATATAGCACTCACTCGCAGCATGTAGAGGAAACTCCTTGGCAGCAGATATCCCCCATGTAATGTTGCAGGACCACCCAAATGCTAGAAACCAACCATGTCAGGGTTCGTCCATGGCCTGCGAAAAGTCCGGATCTGAGTTTAATTGAATACGTATGGGACTTGCTAAAACTCTGCGTGCGAGAACTTCAACAGATACGCAATCTCCTATAAAGTGTTAACCTCCAGCAATACATTATGTCATTGAGAGCCCGGTGCCGAGCTGGAATTTCTGCTTAAGAAGATATTAAACGCCACATGGATATTGTCACTTTTGGTTTTGAGGGTGCTGCCTTTCATACCCGTGCTCTGTTTGAACTATTAGGTCTTTTGCAATAAAGTTTTCAGCAAATATGTGAATTAAAGAATTGTTTCTTACAATAGATTATTAAATTACAGTCATTTATTACATCTCAATAATGAAAGATTGGGATTTCTCAGTGAAAGAATATTCATAATCGCTAAATTTTAATAACTAACTCCGAACACGAAAATAACTAACAATGACGCTGAGTCATGACGTCAATAAAGTGTTGGGTGACGTCGACGTCATTCGCCTGTAACGTTCATTAAAGCAAATAATGTTGGTTAAAGTCACATAATAAACGGTTTTGAAATGTAATAACATTTTTATTTAACTGCTGGGTTCGATTCCTTTACTCAAGGGTAGACGTGTTTGTTTTTTTCACTCACTCACATCCGCTTGTTCGTGAAAAGAACCACACGTCTACCATCTCGTGAAAGATTTCCCTATAATTGATCCCAGCAGTTAAATAGTCTTTATGTCTCGTTTGTTTGCAAATTATATCTTTAAAACCAAGGTGACCAAATATAAATTGTGTTTATTGTACATGTATATAATACTTATATTGATAGTGTTGTATGTATACATGTATACGTAGAATACACGTATACATATTGATGTTACCAAGCATCTTTTACTAAGGTTATCTTTTAAACCTATTTTTTCTTTAATTGTGTTTCGGTAGGCTAAACGCTTAGAACGTTACGTCTGTCAGCCTGTGCGTGTTTGGTCATCCTTAGCATTTTTTTCTAGCACCGCATTACCACTGTCGTTTAATTTTTTTTCTTTTAAAACACTTAGTATAATAGGCATGGTACTATTTTTTTTTCACTATTGCTTATTCTATTTTAGGACTTGGGTTTGGTCTAATATATCTGCCCGCTATCGTCAGCGTCGCAGAATATTTTGATGAACGACGTGCCTTCGCTACCGGATTAGCCGTCTGCGGCAGTGGACTAGGTGCCTTTATATTTAATCCATTATCCAAATTTCTAATAGACGAATTCGGCTGGAGAGGGGCCATTCTTATAGAAGCCGGGATCATTCTCAATTGTGTTCTATGTGGGGCTCTATTCAGACCTTTAGTCCCGCAAAAAGTAAAGCCAGACACTGACATAGAGCATGATAAACATAAAGAACAAGTTTTAGATTCTCAAGAAATGGAGCTTTTCATCCGAAGTAGTATTGATATTGAGAATGAAAAACCTAAAGAATTAAAACACATAACAGATGTTCTGGAAATGGAGTTAGTAATCAGTCATAACTTTAGCAATGGTCTTCCCGAGGATAACGCTCATGGAGACGGCCAGTCTAATCAAATCGTGACGACATCACCGTCAAACTCGACTTTAGGCAAAGGGGCGTGGCTTCAACCAGCAGGCGATACGGCGATGTTCAGAAGCGACGGGGCTCTAAACATCTCCAACATCCGTAGGCAAACACGCACGCGCGATCCTTCACCTCTTGCTCTGGACCAATCTAACAAGCCCCCGCAGCTGCGGAGATTGCTCTCCCATCAGGACCGGCCACGACCTCCAGTTTACCATCATGTCACACCAGGTAATGTTAGTTTGCAACATTAACTACGAAATATATTATTATGTTTGCATGTCAGAATCATTCTAAAAAGAGAGTCAGTCAGTTTTCTTTTTTCATATTGTGTAAATCAATGTTAGAATGTCACATATCAATGATTTGCTGCAGCTTCAAATCTAGTATGGATAATGCAGCGATGTAATTTTCATATAACACAATAGCTTTTCACTGGAGGAATAACGAAAAAAGTGGGATCATAAGACATGTAAGAACGCTTTTTGGTTACTGAACAGTTCAAGAATACAACTGTTTTTATTAGTAGTGGCTCAAGGAGTGTATGCATAAACTCGAAAGTTAGAAAATCTTCATCAATAATCCATTAAACTCACTGACTTCACTACTTGTACAAACAACAGTAAAAGCGTATAGAAAGGGGCCATTTCGACCCTATTATTATGTCACTTTTCAACAAAAAAGGAAGAGGGATTACTTTTATTTAATTGGAACTACACCTCGAAGGATTATATGCAATTAGTGGTGGTAAATCTAGAATACGTCAGTTGTCGATGTGTAAGCGTGAAAGTATCGTCCCACATCTTTAGGATACGAAATGCCATGTAATGGGGTTTGCTGTGGGTGGGGTGGATAGGGAATATCACGTATAATAAGCGGATAGTTTAAAAAATGGTGTACGTGCAACTCTTTTTTTCTGAATACGGTCTACCTCCACCAGTTGAAGCTTCAAAGTCGCCATATGACAGCTGTTGCGACTATAAAAACCAATTCAGTCAGTCAATCTGAATACGGAATATCTGTTAACATAAGGATGAAATATGGATACGGATAAAACAGAACACCTCTTAAACTTCTCCGGTCATGTTTTGTTTCATGAACATGTTTATGTTTGTTTAAATCGAAATCAATTCACACATTGCAATATATGTGAAAAGGGAGAATACTATTTTATTTGATGACGTAGAAAACTTTGAACAGGTAAATTAATCCACAGGTAAATGTATTTATCAATTATCTGGCAATAGTTCTGCAGCTATACAATTCAGATTAACCTCATTTCCCCGGGACTATCAAGAAATGTTCATATGATATTTAAGAGTTAAATTTGTTAATTGATAATACTACAAAAAGTGTGGCCATTCACCTTTAACACGCACGGAATATACTATACAATTTTATAGGATTATTATTTGAGGGTGTTGGGTGGAGTGGAAATGATGGGGTCAACCAACAACCTGCACGGAACTAGTAGTCAATAAATAATCAGACTGGTGTTGAACCCTGTTCATGTATTTACAATATATTATTTACCATAAGCATTGATAACATGGTTCAGTTTGACAACGCCCATATTACTCGTCCAAAACGACACGATCTAGAATACACACGTTTGTTTACTGTGTTAAAGGCTTGATTTCTTTTAAAAACTCACAAAACTCACTGCGCCTCTTCGGTTTGTCTACATAACATGCATATAGTGGCTTGTCTGACGTTCTATCTGTATTTCTTTATGTTGACAATGGTCACTTATACATACATTGTTTGTTTCAGGGGGCATTTATCAAAGTGGCAGTTTAATGAACATTGCAATGCTGCGCTCAAGTCCTTCGTTGTATATCACAAGTTTACGGTCACTCCATGCCCAAGATATGGACGAAGAGAAAAAGCTGTGTTGCTTCACCGTCAAACCGGAAATCTACTATTCCCTCAAGCAAATGTGTGATTTTTCTCTCCTAAAAGATACGATTTTCCTCATGTTCGTCATTTCAAACTTTTTCACCAGTATTGGGTTCAACATGCCCTTTATATTTTTGACTGACAGGGCTGTGGATGAAGGTATTGACGAAAAAGACGCCGCTTGGCTTGTGTCGGTTATCGGAATTTCCAACACCTTTGGGAGGGTGATTTTTGGATTTCTTGCCGATAAAAGGGGAGTTAATCGCTTAATGTTGTACAGCATTGCCTTGACAATCTGCGGTGTAGCTACCGCCCTTGCTCCACTGTGTTCCAATTATCCACTACTCGTGGTATATGCCTGCGTTTTTGGGCTTTTCATAGGTGAGTAAATGTTAAATATACTTATTTATTTTACATCTATTACGAGTTGAATTATGTTTAACGGCTAACTAACACAGTATAGGTTATTTATAGCCGTCCCAAAGGAGGAGAATGATACATAGGAATCCGGGAACCTGTCCTAGTCTTAGAAACGAATAGATTCCTATGGGTTTTTAACGATGCTGGTGGATTTATTCTGATACACGGACTTTCTCGGTTCATGTCTCCATCCGGCGGACCTGGCTAGGGGAAGTGTTTTGCATCGATTACGAAAAAATGCTACAAAGCTTATACACACTCTCGTTTGCGCGAATGACAGTGTTAACGTAGTATTGAAAACCCAAGTGTCCGAGCGGGCGAGCGCCTTACCCACTTACATCCAACGCCGAGACGGGGAATCGAACCGGGGTTGTATTGTTGAGAAGCGAGTCCGCTTCCGACTGGCTATCCGGCCACCCGAACGTTAGTTATCACATGCATCTATAACTAAACTCGTCAGATATTTACTGAAATATAATGATTAAGGGCAAGGATTAAGTATATAATGGTTGCGATTTTAAATTATCCGACTGAAACAATTCGTACGTTGAACTGTGTTATTTCGTATGTGTTTTTTTTTATTATTCAGGTGTGTATGTGTCTTTGACGTCAGTTGTCCTGGTGGACCTGCTTGGTATTGAGATGTTAACACACTCATTCGGATTGCTTCTAATGTTCCAGGGAATTGCTACGTTAGTAGGGCCACCGATAGCAGGTTGGTAAACCATTCAATGTGTTGGTCATACATATATACTTAAAGGCACCATACTACGAGTATATATGTATATATATAGAGAGAGTTATGATCACAGGCAGCTATTATGATGGTATAGAAAGATAGAGAGAAGAAGTGATAGTGTTATAGTATATGTATATAGTAACGGGAAGGCCAGAATTATAATACACACTCGTTTTATTTTAAATACATTTTTACTGCTTTGTGCGTAAATTTCGCACAACGATCGTGTCGATATTTACATTATTCTTCGTCTTAACAACATTGGCTTACCTAAATATGCCATATTGACTAGGAATTGCTTCATCAATTATCGGAATTCGCAAATATACATATACTATAGCATTATCTTTTCTTCTCTCTATTATTCCATACTACCGTAATGGCAGCCTTTGGTTATGATTGCATAGCTTCAAAAAAATAAAAATAATGCAATTGTTTTATGGTATTGAAATAGGGCAGTAGCTAACCCACTTCGTGTAAATGCAACTTGGGTAAAGTCTACATCAAACGGCCGAGAGGACACGAGATTCTGCCCCGGAATGTCCCGTTTCTTACATACAATTATCATCCGTGTCCATACATGCAAATCCCATATCATTCTAACATTCACAAATCGGAATGGGATCCTTACTTGTACATGGTTGCATATCATTCAAATTTTACACATCAAAACAATGATTATTAGTATCCAGTTAGCAATACATCGTTCAAGGTTGCTCATTCCCTAAATCAATCACACTCGTAGTCGAGAGGTTAAACCATTCTCGCTTGCCACAGTTCTACCCAGGAATAAGTGTCTGCCTCCACCACTGAAAAACCGACAGTGGTACATATCCTAAAACGTGCTAAAAATCGCTAAACCCCAATCGTCAGGGAGCGAACCCACGGCGGCAGATGGCTGTAGCTCTAGAGCCCACTGAGCCACCGAGCTGCATGCTTAACATAAAATAAGAACACTCTTGCAACAATACACTTTCTTTTCGTGATATGTACTTGGATATATAGTTTGTACAACTTGTTCACTTTCCGCGATATGTACTTGGATACATAGTTTGTACAACTTGTTCACTTTCCGCGATATGTACTTGGATACATAGTTTGTACAACTTGTTCACTTTCCGCGATATGTACTTGGATATATAGTTTGTACAACTTGTTCACTTTCCGCAATATGTACTTGGATAAATAGTTTGTAGAACCTTTTCACTTTCTGCGATATGTACTTGGATAAATAGTTTGTAGAACCTTTTCACTTTCCGCGATATGTACTTGAATAAATAGCTTGGATAAATAGTTTGTAGAACCTTTTCACTTTTCGCGATATATACTTGGATAAATAGTTTGTAGAACCTTTTTCACTTTTCGCGATATGTACTTGGATAAATAGTTTGTAGAATCTTTTCATCAAATATGTGTTGTTTTCTTATCAGGATGGCTGTACGATGGCACCGGCAGTTACGACGTATCCTTCATAGTGGCCGGAGTAGTGGTAGCGATAAGTGGAATTATGCTGTTCTTCATTCCATTGGTTAGAAAGTGTTGTCCGAAAAAGGACGAGAATGTCGCTTGATGACGTATGTCATGAAATGCATTTGAATAAAAATGCAAAATGCAATATTTCTTATTTCATATTGTTTTAGAGAATGGCGTCAAGATACACACGTGAACGTTATGCAGTCACACCAGTGCTACTATTAAAACGCGAATAAAACAAAAACAATTTATTAAAAATATATTTTCATGAATGTTAAGGCCGAAAAAATGTGTTTAAAATGTGGTATTATTTCTTACGTTTTATGTGTTCAGCGATGTTTTCAGCAATCCTTTGAGATACTTTACTTCTGTCACATAGACACGACAGAGAAAGGATAATACACATTATATCTTGGTTTAAGCCAACCTCATTAACATATATGTAATTTCATTGGATGAAACATAACACGTGACCTCGTTTTCAAAAAGAGTTACACATGTATGAACTCTTCCTAGAAGATTTTCTGTTCTTACGCAATACTCGTACTATTTATTATCGCTTTTTAAATGAGTTTCTCCATCTTAAAAGGTCGTTTTCAAATTGTTAGACTTATAAGGATTTTAAATTTGTTTTCTGGATATTATTCCTGTGTAAACTGTGTCGAACTCGAACCCTTCACAAATTATCGGCATTTGAGCTTGATTCAGCAAAGTTTATACAACGACAAACTCCTTTAAAATCAAAATAATTTACTGTTGTAATATGTTGTGAGATCAAGCCGTGTTATGTTCCCGAGAGCATTTGAAAATAGTATAAAGTTTCCTTGCGGATTTGTAATGAAATTGAATATAATACACTATTTACGACAATCCATCAAACATCTCATCTTTGTTATATTCATACCAGTGAAACTATAAGGTTTGTTCTCCTCCATACAGAGATCATATTACACATTCTATCTTATACCCTTGGTTTTGACTGATATGTTTATAAACATATTAAAGGAACTAACCCGCCGAATAACGACAAAATTACACTACAAAACCGCTAATCTAAACTCTATAAAGATGTTTACGTCATATAATTGTGTATATATGCCGATTAAAAGTATAGGGCTTTTCACGGGTTCTTACATACACGTGATTGAATATGCGTAAAATGAATTATGAGTTGGTAACTCGTAATTCAGCGCTCCAGTTTTGGTATTTGGCCTGGCTGGTTAAAACCGTTCGTGTTGGGTCTATAGAGTTTGAATTCTCTAAATAATTATGTTAGTTACATATATACCTCGTCGTCAGTAGGTTTAGAAACGGTGTACATATATTGTAAAATGTGACTGTTGTTTGCGGGATAGCTACTTTAATTACACATAATATGTTCATTAGTACTGTATACTAGTTAAATTTCTATTGAAATATCAAAACCTGTGATATTGTTCATTTATCACATTGTGACAAAAATATCATTATTTACTGGTGTAATACATCGTTCGGGTCTTTAGACTGAGACACCCTAATCTTGACATCTTGAAGTGTGTAACAAGCATTTGCTCGATTTATTTATCCAGTATCATTTTGATTTTGCCCCGTGTGGATCCGGAGGCCCCGTTTGGTTACGGGGCAAAGAATAGGGCCACTGCAGATCCCATAGGAGGGGTAGGCAGATGGGTAGAACACCCCCACCAAATTCATGTAAATTTTATCATGCTCATTAAAGGTCTTCATCATGACCCCAGCATTGTTTCAGATGCCATCTTGCTCAAATCACTACAGCAGTGGCAGAAAAACAATTCTCCATTTCTCCGTATTTTATCTTGATGTACATGGAGGATGAGCCTGGCATGTTCATTCCCGTTAGGCGCCATATAACCTTTCATGTGTAGGTGCGCCTTAAAACCCAATTCAATTCTATTCATTTTGATTTTAAACCTGCTTGCATGCTATTAAATAAAATTTCATTTATCATTTTTCATATTCTATACATTACGTGGTCCCGCCTTAATTCCATTAAACGATGGTAAAACTTATACTAGCATTATTTTATGAAGGATATTTCAACAATAAAGCACGAATAAAAACATTGTTTACTGAAATAATGCGATAACCTGTTTAAAATTACCTATTAAATGCTCTAATTTTACAATATGCAAACATTTTAAGCCGAAATTAAGGCTTTATTTCATACCCCAGCCAACCCCGTTTTAGCTTCTTGGAGAAAAGATTGGACGGGGTACGAAAGTTAATACTCGGACCACGTAATGGTAGGTTTAAATATATTATTGGTGCAATATAAACATCAGTTAATGGTATGCAAAAACAATTTGCTGAATACTATTCTTATAATTAATAATAATGATTGAACAATTGCAAGTTTCCATGTGTCTCTTTAACTGTTAGCCCAATGCGAAATTATGGCTACTAACTTCTGAAGTTATATATCTACAGTAATACAACTTTGTACGTATCTTTAGCATGATCCAATGGCTATATCCGAAAAAGGCCCATAACACTTTTTTTTTCAATTGGAGACCCATTTATTCTCATCGTCCAATGATGTACGAGGGGTCGAGGAGGACCATCCCCTCGTACACTTTACAACACTTACATTATTGTTTTCAATTTTTACAAAAACATATACAACAAAATCCTAAATCAATTATACTCACTCAGATCACTCAATCACTCGCTCACTAGTTTACCTTAGATTACCACTAATTTATAGAACATGGTGTCAAAAATTAATCTTTAAATAGCAACTTTCTGTTAAGGGACCGACCATTTTGATCTCTGGGGGGGGCCTGGGATTTTCCTTTGAGCCGGAATATTTTTTTTTCATTTCTTTAAAGCCAGGATTTTTATTTCGCCTCATACACTGGCCAGATTATTTTTTTTCGTGAACTTGAAAGCCAGAATATTTTTTTTTTATGTTTTACTATTCGTAGAATAAGAAGAGCCGTTGTAGATCTACTCAATGTCTGCGTCATCAGGTTGGTTTTCAGTTGTTAACCAAGTCCTGTTATTTCAGCAACCAACGGTCAGTGAAACTTGAAATATGTCATCAGTACCATCAAGTACACTGGTAGACACAGGTTCCATAACTCTGTATGGCATTTAAGCAAACACATGTTGTTTTTTTATTACTTTGAATTTCTGGTTAAAGTTCTTTTTTGACAAAGTCCATTTATTTTAACAACTTAAAGTTGTACATCAACAAAACTTCAGTAAAGCTTGGAATATCAAGGGCACTAGTAGACACATGTTCCATATTAACTCTGTATTGCATTTAAGCAAAGTTATGTTGTTTTTTTCGACTTCAAAATGCTGGTTAAAGTTGTTAGGCAAGTCCTTTATTTCAATAGGTGATTGTTAATATAACTTCAGTAAATCGTGAATGCTAGCAGACACATGCTCCATAACTCTGTATTGGATTTTAGCAAAATTATGACCCTTTTTCTGGATAAATATTTTCTGTATTGTATTTAAGAATATGTGTAGCCTATAATTTTCGACTTAGAATTGCTTTTATTTTATTTGTTGGCAAGTCCATTTATTTCAATAACCACTAGCCATATATCTCAGCCAAAGGAGCTTGATAAGTGTCATCACTGACAGACACAATCATGTTTCATAACATTTTATTTCATTTTAGCCAGATATTTTCTTTTTCAACTTGAGTTTCAGTTAAAGTTTTTTAAGCAGCTTCATATATAATTATATATTTCAATGAAACTCACTGCATACATCCAATAACAATGGCAAGCCTGTATATATCATTAGCCCCATAAACTCCACACCTTCCCCACTCCTACATCACCACCACCATCACCGCAGATAGACAAATATTTATTCTATTCTTCAGTTACCATGTCTGCATCCATCCTGTTCTCTTCCATCTCCTTCCCAACACCCTCCTCTCAACCCCCATCTCCAATGAAAATATTGTATTATTTCTGTGTGTTTTTCCCTATTCAGTAACACTTCACTTCCCCTCCCCACCCTCTTCAAGTTTGTATTCTTTCTGGGGTATTGAAGGTCTTGCTTTGATATTTGGTATATATGTTCACTGACCACCCCCTCCCCGCACCCCTACACCCTCACCTCAGTCGCCACCACCTATTAACCTCCACAATTAAGACTTGACCTTGTGAATGAACTGGCACCATGGTTGGTGAAACAGAAGTGTCAGTGACATTGTTTAAAATTGACCTTGAATAGTGGAGAATGCTGTCCTTTCGACAGCTCTTTCGACAGCTCTTTTGTTTAATATGGATCTTTCCATATTTGGTGGATAGAACTTCATGTGCTGGTGTCAATATTTAGTTATGCTTGTACTTGTCCGCTTTCTATGTGAGCCCCCTTTTGCTCTTCTGAATTATGAATGGATTGAATGTTTTGTTTGGTAGGGGATCGTTTTGTACTGGGCAATGACTACCATGTTCCATACCATTCTTATTAACACTGGCATATAGCGCATTGGCTTTGTCTGTAACCTGGCATTGCATGTGGCTGAAGCTGCTTCTTAAGTCCATTTACTTGTTGATGATATTCACAAAGTCCATCGCACAAGTACCAGGACCCTTGCATTGTAATACTATCATGACCACTGCATACTACATTGATTACTAACATGCCCAAAGTACATCACATCTGTCACTGTCATGGCTACTCTTTACCTCATTTTCTACTACCATGTCCACTGCATATTGCAAGTATTACTATCATGACCACTGTATATCACATTTAGTACTACCATGACTACTAAGACTAAATACCACATTTATTACTACCATGACCACTGAATACCCCCATTCATTATTACCATGACCACTGAATACCCCATTCATTATTACCATGACCACTGAATACCCCATGTATTACTACCATGAGCTATGCATACTACATGTATTACTACCATGACCACTGATACCATATATATTAATAATATACCTCATGTCAAACATCCATGTTCAATGTTCAAAGACTGTTATTTTCCCATTTTTGTAATATCGCATATCGCTTGTAATATGGAGAGAGTCGCTGAATGATAGTATTTTTTTTGTTATGTCACCCCAGTATAATACTGTCTTATGATTGTGAAGTCAAAGCAAGTTTATAATTATATATGGGGATGTCCAATGCTGAAAAGTGTATGTCTACATACACAAATGAAAATTAGTGAACATTTACTAAAATGGCTGACACAGTTTGCACAACTTTCTGAAGAAGTTTTTAGTTCACAGCTGAAGATTCCGAAAGAACACAAAGAACCATCCGCCAAAAAATGTTTTCTAGGTGATGAGAACAGTGATTTTGAACAGAGAGAAGTGACCATGTATTTCAAAGGAATATTTAGCAGAACCAAATATCTTTTTCAAACATATTTTTCAGTATAATAAAATAAATAGCCTTAGAAGGTTGACAAATGTTCACAGAGTGTCACCTTCACAGGATTGCAATATTTACATACTACCATGACCAATGTATATCACATTTAGGCCATTATTTTTTATTATTTTTAAGAACCATCAAGACAGAGAATAGCTGTAGGAGGAAGGGGAAAAAAAACAAAAAAACTATCAAATTCCCTATGGAAAACTAAAATACCTAATTTCGTTTTGTCGTAGGAGGGTTCGTAAAACAAATTATCAAACAAGAGGTCAATGACCTTGAAGCTCTACTGATTGATTTTGATTTCAGGAAGTAGTCGCTACAGACTTGTTTTTTGAAAATCTATTTTTAACCGTGGCGGCCATCTTGAATTTCCGGCCGACCTGAAATTTTGCTAAGATCAATAAGACATTAAGAGCAACATTCCTGTGAAGTTTCATGAAAATCCGTCAAGTAGTTTCAAAGAAGTAGTCGCTACAAGTTTTCATTATATAACTGTATGTAAACAAAGCAGCCATGTTTAAGGTCAAATCAAAACGATTTTCGACAAGGACCAACATCATGTCATACTGATCATTTTAGAAAAAGTCCCATATCAATATCTCTTATTGTTTTGAAGAAGTAGTCGCTACAAACTTTTTTATTTTAAATCTATTTTTAGCTGTGGCGGCCATCTTGAATTTCCGGCCGACCTGAAATTTTTCTAGGATCAACTAGACATCAAGAGCAACATTCCTGTGAAGTTTCATGAACATCCGTCAAGTAGTTTCAGAGGAGTAGTCGCTACAAGTTTTTACTATATAACTCTATGTAACCAAAGATGGCCACTGGCAGCCATGTTTAACGTCGAATCAAAATATTTTTCCACAAGGATCTACATCATGTCATGCTGATCATTTTAGAAAAAGTCCCATATCAATATCACTTATAGTTTTCAAGAAGTAGTCGCTACAAACTTATTTTTAAAAATCTATTTTTAGCTGTGACGGCCATCTTGAATTTCCGGCCGACCTGAAATTTTGATAGGATCAATTAGACATCAAGAGCAACATTCCTGTAAAGTTTCATGACAATCCGCCAAGTAGTTTCAGAGGAGTAGTCGCTACAAGTTTTTACTATATAACTCTATGTAAACAAAGATGGCCGCTGGCAGCCATGTTTAATGTTGAATCAAAACGATTTTTGACTAGGATCAACATCATGTAATGCTGATCATTTTAGAAAAAGTCCCATATCAATATCACTTATAGTTTTCAAGAAGAAGTCGCTACAAACTTATATTTTAAAAATCTATTTTTAGCTGTGACGGCCATCTTGAATTTCCGGCCGACCTGAAATTTTTCTAGGATCAATTAGACATCAAGAGCAACATTCCTGTGAAGTTTCATGACAATCCGCCAAGTAGTTTCAGAGAAGAAGTCGCTACAAGTTTTTACTATATAACTCTATGTAAACAAAGATGGCCGCTGGCAGCCATGTTTAACGTTGAATCAAAACGATTTTTGACTAGGATCAACATCATGTCATGCTGATCATTTTAGAAAAAGTCCCATATCAATATCACTTATAGTTTTCAAGAAGAAGTCGCTACAAACTTGTATTTTAAAACTCTATTTTTAGCTTTGGCGGCCATCTTGGATTTCACATCAACATGAATTTTTGCTAGGATCAACTAGACTTTATGGGCAACATTTCTGTAAAGTTTCATGAATATCCATCCAGTAGTTTCAGCTGTGAAGTCGCTACAAATAAAAGTTTACGGACAGACAGACAGACGGACAGACGGACAGACGGACGACGGACGCCGCACCACGGCATAAGCTCCGCTGATCTCTGATCAGTTGAGCTAAAAATAATGGCCTTATTACAACCATGACTTATGTATACCACATTAATTATAACCATGACTTTATATAAATATCATGTTCATTACTACCATGATCAATGTGTACCAAATTATTGCCATGATCATTTTATATCACTTTATACAACACATTTACTGCCACCATTGCCAGTGTATACTACATTCATAACTGCCATGACTAATGTATACCACATGTATTACTACCATGATCTATGCACATCACATTTATTACAACCATGAATAATATCACTGTCTTCTACAACACATTTCAACTTGAGATTTCAATAAACTTCTGAGCAGAAGTTGTGGATGTAGCCAGATTGTGGTTAAACATCTCCGTGTTGAATCCAGTGGCTGATGAAGTAGATCTACATTTATCTTATAGACTGAAGAGGGAGCCAGATTTTTTTCCTCTAATTGGTCTCAGAGCCAGATTATTTTTTTCCAACAATTTGAGGGACTGTTTATTTTTTTTCCTTCAAGTCAGAGCCAGGATATTTTTTTTCAGCAATTCAAGGGCCAGAATATTTTTTCAAAAAAAATCCCAGGCCCCCCCCAGAAATCAAAATGGTCGGTACCTAAGTAGTTTTATTTGGTTCTAAATAATTTTTTATGGTTTTGGTAACAATACGATTAGCTATAAAAAATCGAACAGGAAAAGTAGCATTCAAGGACAACAGTCAACCACAAACACACACAGAAACGAAGAACAACTTTAAAGAGGAATAAAATGCCAAATAAGACATCACAAACACAAAAGGGTTGACAATAGGGCTACCGCCTTGGAACGGTCAGTGGCAAAAAAAGGCCGATGTTTCTTTACATACACACTTATATACACAAAAAAGTGAATATATTAATAATAATAGGACTAAATATTGTATAACTTAACTTTATTGGTTGGGGAGCAGGATGGGGTGGGTGAAAATCTTTTTAAATAAAATAATATGGAGAGTGGGGTTGGGGGGTTGATGATATTTCTCTGGCATTAGTATATGGCATTATATTGAGCACCGTGAAATAACAAATAAACATTTGTATAATAACCCGCTGATTTCTATTGGTTTGCATTATTTCCCCGTGAAAAGGAATACACGCTGGAATTTTACCTTGCCTTTTACAGATGAAGGTGACTAATAACTTCCAAAATATCAGGTCTCCAGTAATGAAATGCGTACACATCTTCAGCATGATTCAATGAATACATCTCATGAGGGCCCATAACTCTCTGAATCATATTTGTTGAATGATTTCCCTTTGCAAAAATGTTTAAACTAAAATATGTAAGCTGTCTAAGTCCAGTGTATAAATTAGCGCAGAGGGAGACTTTACACTTGACCGGAGGCTACAATGTTACAATGTCCATAATCCCATAGATGATTAAAGTTGAATTCTAAAGCAGAGTAAAGCTGTTTCGAAGTCTTCGTCCAATCAGAAAGTTAGTTGAAATGTGTTGGATGGTCTTTGGTAATTTGATGTCGATGTTATCGAGTGTAAACTGATGTCACTGCTCCCATTGCCACGCAGGGATGGGGGTAAAGCACTCCATTACAGATACGTTTCGCCATCGCGGTACTTGTTGTTGTCACAACATCTCAATTCAGTTCTACGTTAAAACCTGAACCTACCATGTTTAAAACTCTGAAGATATTTAAAACGTAAATCGCCCACAATATGTATCTGGATCAGCTGGGGTAGCCATGAACCGACACCATGGCGGGCCATACATGGCAAGTGTGTCATATGTAATAAACATATTGTTGCATATATTTCTCATATAATGCTCATATGCAGTCATATGCTTTTTTTTACTATATGGCAAAATTGCCGACGTAGAAGAAGGTTCTTATATACTGCTGCTCATACCAAATATTTCATATGATACTTATAAAATATAATTATATAATTTTTATATGAGAACAAATTCATCAACGTTTGGTTTTTTAAACGCTCATATATTCATATAAGCGTGTATACGATTCTCATTTGATACCGACATGCTTCTAGTATCGAAGGTTTTATATAAGAATCATGTACTGCTTCTTTTATATAAGTTACATATACTAGGTATCATATGAGAATCATATAAGAATCATATGATATTTATATGGGGAAACATTGGTAGTGTAAGCACGTCGTAGATACCAAAGCAACAGTGAAGCATCCCCATTTGTTTTTATAAAGCAATGGCAATTTCAACTTCTATGTAGTGTCAGAGTTTGATACGATACCTGTCAATTATGGATGTACCATGTGTAGCCTTGGCCTGATGATTGTTTTCTACAAGCTCAAACGTAAACAGAATATCTGGCGAAGTCAAGACCGTGGACCGTCACTGGTAAAAAAAACGTCACCATTATGACAGTTTTCTTACAAATAGTATTTAACGTTTCAGCGTAATTATAATTGAGGGGTTGAATTAGTGGCGTGGGAACAAGGTACCAAATGTCTATTTCAAATGGCACAGCCTATGAGTGAGGTATATTAAGAAATAGAAAAAGATCAGACAGGGAAAGTAGCATTCAAGGAGGACAGACAACCACAACACACAGAAACAAACACGCAAACAGACAAACAAGAAGGCAAAAGTAACAATAAATGCATACGACATCACAAACACAAAAGGGTTGACAATAGGGCTACCGCCTTGGAACGGTCAGTGGCAAAGTAGGCCACTGGGGGTTTAAACCGGTTCTAGGGTGCACCAAACCTCACACTTAACATACCGTCATCCCATTAAAATAGGACAGTGTCATCTTGTTAATCAAGGAATAACAATGGACCTAAATAAAGAGTCATATTACCTACCCCAGTTAATAACCTAATTATTTCCTAGCTTCATAAATATGCATATAAAGTCCGAATCATCGTTCGGCGTTCTATACGCGCGTCTTTCAAATAATGAGATCTACAACAATGAAACACATCACATCATGATCAAATGAATATATCCGAAAGAAGCCCATAATTCGCTGAATCATAGTTTTGGGCATTATTTTAATTTGAACATGTTGAAAACTGGTGCAGACTTAGTTTTTATCTAGCCTTTTACAAGTGAATGTGACTGTGACTAATAACTTTCAAAACATTAGGTGTAAGACAATGAACATGTTTACACATCTTCAGCTCGATCCAAGGAATACATCTGAACAAGGTCTCTAGCTCTCTGAAACATATTTTTAAATAACTTCCCTTTGCGACTTAGCATTACCATTTACAACATGAACAAGTGATTGTCTCTTATAATGTTCAATGTATTAGGTCTACAACAATAACACTTTGTACACATCTTCAGGATGCGTCAATATATACATTCGAAAAAGGTCTATACCTCTTATTAATTTATTACAAATTATATTTTTTATGATTTCCCTTGGTTTAAACTGGGAACTAAATAAACCGCAGGTAGTCCAGCGACTTGAGTCCCATATAGATCATTTAAAATTGAATTCCCAAGCAGAGTAAAGCTGCGTCGAAATCTTCGTCCAATCAAAAGGTTAGTTGAAATTTGCTGGTTGGCCGTTGTTAATTTAATGTTGATGTCAGCAAGTGTAAACTTATGTCTGCCATGCAGGGATGTGGTAAAACACATATGCATTACAGAGAACGGTTCTCCATTGCGGTGCTTGTTGTTGCCACAACATGTCAATTACGTTTCACGTTAAACCAAATAAATACAATGTTTAAAACTCTGAAGATGGTTAAAACATATATAAAACGTTTTATATAAGAATCATGAACTGCTCTTTTTATTATATAAGTTTCATTACTAGGTATCTATATTCACGAACTATATCTACGTATCTATATTTATGAATCATGAACTGCTCTTTTTATTATATAAGTTTCATTACTAGGTATCTATATTCACGAACTATATCTACGTATCTATATTTATGAATCATGAACTGCTCTTTTTATTATATAAGTTTCATTACTAGGTATCTATATTCACGAACTATATCTATGTATCTATATTCATGAATCATGAACTGCTCTTTTTATTATATAAGTTTCATTACTAGGTATCTATATTCACGAACTATATCTACGTATCTATATTTATGAATCATGAACTGCTCTTTTTATTATATAAGTTTCATTACTAGGTATCTATATTCACGAACTATATCTATGTATCTATATTCATGAATCATGAACTGCTCTTATATATACGGTTCATTACTAGGTATCTATATTCATGAACTATATCTATGTATCTATATTCATAAATCATGAACTGCTCTTTTTATATAAGTTTCGTTAGGTATCTATACTTCTTCTGTACTGTGTATTTGTCTTAGGAGGTTGACCTATGCCCCTAAGTATTGGCCATCAAACCATGTGTATAAGGTTTCATAAATGCCCCAAAGCTGAAATATTTTCCCGTTCCAATAAGAATAGTGAAAGTGAAATTATCTTATTTAATACTTGCGGGAAAACTGCAATAGTTGTTGTGTTTTTATGGATAAATTAATTGTATTAGAATATGAACTTTGCTTGCATGGAGCATCAAAATAAAAGTGTATTTGAGTTGAATTGTGCTATACATCGCATCAACATAAAAAGATGCCAACAAGAATCAACATTCCAGACCCACTCTCCATTAAAATGAGAAGGAGCCTAGAACATTTCACCAGCATAACTGCTGAGGAGTAACATTCAATCAACCACTACGATGGTCGATTTCTTCGCCGCTGAAGTAGAATTCTGAAACAACACATGCTTTTGTGGATATTCAAACACTCTGGATATGCATTTGCCCAACTACTTCTGCCAGAGGGTTTAGTACTCCTCCCCGTCAATCCAACATGGCATTCTTTTAGGGATGCACACTAACGAATGTGTAAACTGCTTATCCTATTTACCTGCAATATTCCGTTCTTGAACATGTTAGCGTATAGTGTCGTAAAATTAGTTGTCCTGTGATATTCCCGCATCACAATAACATCAATAATTATTCCTTTAGGCGATTTCAGCTCTAGAAACTGTATACACACCTTGTAAAAATTAGAAGGGATGCCGGAAAAAATGTTCGGGTAACTATATAAGTATATATACATATTAATAAAAAAATAATTTCCGGCCATCTTTATAAATAAAGACGGCCCATTTATTTTCCCCGTCATAGGTACATGGGGGTGGGAGAATCATCCCTCGTAGTACCATACAGTAGTCGATAATTGTAATACATCATTATATATCTAAGCAACAAAGCATTCATAATACATGCCAGCCAAATAAATAAGTACAAGATCGAAAGATCACAGTTCTAATCTTGTTATTGTATGCCCAAAATACGAATAAGTTAAAAGATAAATACCTCACTGTAGTAAGATGATTTATCTTCGGCTAGCATATATCATAATATACACATATTAACATTGCAATTCAATTTAACCATTGCTATGATGGAGATATTTTTTTTCTATTCCCTTTATTGTCACAAATATACAGCTATTTGCGGGTGCGGGTGGGGGTGGGTGTGTGTGGGGGTGAGTGGGGGGGGGGGGGGGGAGGGGGGTGATTTTTTATTGAAACCAAATTCTAAAGGTTAAACAAATAATCTCGTTCCAACAACAATTGGGTGAGAAAGTAGGTGAATGTCAGGCCCCCTCCTGAGACAAAATGATTGGACCCTTAATAAAAAGTAAGGGAGGTAATTCATGTTATGTTCCGTCCATATTTTCCCGAACGGGTTGTTTCCCTTCCTTGAGACAATACAACAAAGAATAGAAAGAAAATAGACTTTAAAGGGAGTACATCAGGCTTTTCAAAGGGGTCTAGGGGTCCGACTTAAAATTGACAAATATTGATATTTTCTATTTTAAAGCGCCTAAACGTAATGAATGATCCTAAAATTGACCCCTTAGTTACAAGGAAATTCATTATTTACAGCAATACGTGCTATCCTAGGTTACGCACCAGGGTTAATTTCAGCATTTTATGTCCGATTCCGTCCTAGCTATATGGTGTATTCGAAGTTTAAACCTTAACAATATGGTTCCAACATCATATTTTGATGGATATAAGTGTTTTATCATGAATTGGAACATTTTTATAATTTAAGATATTTCTGGAAAAATCATGATGTACTCCCTTTAAAAGACCCTTATTCTAACCTCGTTCGAAAAGACTAGTGTAATTTTGCCATTTCTCATTAAATTTGCCCATAGAATTTGTTCTGAAAGCTATTACTTTTTCTGTGTTATACTGGTAGAAAACTGAGTTTTTATACATGGTTAAACATGGTAATCTCTTATCTATTCTGCAAAAGTAAAAACATTTCTTGGCTACTAGTATTAGATGATTTAAAGTATAATCTAGTGTAATATCTCCGAATATAATTTTTACTTATAACTAATGTTAAATTATTAAGATGTCTGCATCGTTCTTTAAACCAGTTGCAAACACTATTCCAAAATTGTTTAATTAATTAATGATTCTGTGTCTGCATTACAGAAAGAACATCTGTCAATGTTAGTAATATTCATTTTAACAAGAAGTTTATGTGTTGCTAAGATACGGTGTTATAATCGTGTCTGTAACAAAATGAGTGCAGTGTCTTTTGTTATGTTAAAAGGGAGTAAAAATATATTTCTCCATTCTTCTTTTTTTCCCCCTAGATTTTCTTGATTCCATTTTAATACTGCTTTTGGTTCAGTTGTTTTTCTATTCATACATTTGTAAAAAGTTGTGCACCAATTGTCATCTTTCTTAATTAGATGTAGGACTAAGTTTTGGATGGGGCCAAATACTTTATATTTATCTTTCGTTATTTCTAATCGGCTAATTGTTGATTTTATTGCCCTTATAACACGTTCATACTCATTAAAGTTTGAAAAATATCCATATTTTTCTTGAAACAAGTCAAAAGACAGAAAATCACCATTTTCATCTACAAAATCATTAACAAAAATAATATTCCTAACTTTATAATGTTTACTATATAAACAATTACTTCCAGTCTTAATTGTATCATTGAGAAAAACTGGTTCCATTAATATATCATTCCATGAATTTGGAGTAAGTTATTTTTTTAACTGACTCAATGCACTATATACTTCATTCGAAATGGGTTGTCTATCTTGTTCAGGTTGTTGTCTATAAATTTATGTCCACATTTAGCGTGTACTTTTGCAAAAGGGTACATAGTTTCAAAAAGGTGACCCCATTTTTTATTGATAAAACTTAAATCTATTGAACATGCGGGGATAATGAGAATGTTAAGTACATCCCAAGGTCTTTACCACCTATAATTATTTATACATAGATTCTTCACCTATCACCCATTCTAGAGAAAATAATTTGCTACAAAGTCACTTGACATTGGCGTGGTTATCACCTGATTTGTTGGGTTTGACTAGCTGTACGTCTGGTCCGCGTTTGTCATGCAGGGATGGGGGTAAAACACACGTGCATTACAGAGACGTTTCGTCATTGCGGTACTTGTTATTGTCACAACATCTGAATTCAGTTCTACGTTAAAA
>JAWPHD010022544.1:0-24760 GCA_037043455.1 Cyrtodaria siliqua | reverse complement strand
CATGCATTTGCACAAAACTAAACTTGTTACACGGCCTCTCTAGCGGCCACTTAAAATGTGCACGCTTTTACGTGTTACATGAATATATTATGGATATTGTGAATGTGTTTCAACAACAGATTAGGGTGTAACTAACAGCTTACAAGAGCTATGTACCACCAATACGCTCTACCTGTGACATTTTGTGACAAATCCAACTTTCGATACTGTTTTAATCCTAATTATGAACCTCTTTTTGACCAACAACCGAAGGCCTTTCGGCCATTTGGTCTTCGTATTAAACAAAAATTAAGAGTCACTGAAATCGACCTAAATTTGATTGCCAAGTACAAAGTACCAAAATTCCACCGTGGACTTTGGAAACACCAACAATTATTTTTTATCTTTGTAATAATAACAAATCCATTACAAATCCTACTATCTTTCAAAGTAAATTTAATGAAATAAAATCGAAATACAATAACTTTCAACATATATACACAGATGGTTCTAAAGATGGAGACAAGGTAGCTGCAGCAGCTGTGGTTCACGAACAGGAATCTGATGATGACCATTTCGTAATATTTTCTGATTCCCTTTCATCTCTTCAAGCACTGGGTAATATGAAACATGATAATCCAGTTGTGCTTTAACTTTTATAAAGTACAATTCCCTTATAGTTGACAATGTTATTATTTTCTGCTGGCTTCCAAGCCATGTAGGAATACGTGGTAATGATAGCTGATAAGCACGCTAAGGCAGCATTAGGTTTACATATATCTAATACCAAATTACCTTAAACTGATTTTAAAAGTTGTATCAACATATATATTCGTAACTTTTGGCAAGCCGCTTGGGATTTATCAGTTTACAATAAACTCCATTCAATTAAACCGTTACACGGAGAATGGCGTTCTTCTAATAGACCCATTCGTCGGGAAGAAGTTGTCCTAGCCCGGTGCAGGATAGGGCATACACGTTATACTCATTCATACGTATTCAAATTTGTTCAAGGTGAGCAATAACCAGAATGTATACCCTGCTTTGCACCGTTAACAGTCAAACACATCTTGTTGGAATATGTAGACTGTGATCCTATGCGTCAAAGGTACTACAATGTTAATACTATGAAAGAGTTATTTGATACTATAGATGTTAGTCTTGTTCTAAATTTTCTGAAAGAAATCAGACTATATAAATCATTATAATATGTTCTTATATATATTCATTCATTGTTTATATACCCGTTGACGGGCATTTGTTGATTTACATATATAGTTTATATTACTACCATATCATCAATTATTTGTTAATAGTTTCTTGATATATTTACATTAATTTTTCATTACTACTTCATTTCTTCATCTCATCAGTTTTTGCGCACAATATGACCTATCTATGCGTCGACGTGCCGTAAAACACCATTCATTCGTGCTTTCTTTTCTCTTGCATCTCAGAGAGATGTCGTACGTTGACGTTGCCGACTACTAACGTTGTCCATGTTGTCCTGCATGTTAACATGTTGATGCGCGCGTGACTGTTATCTTTACCTATAAATATTATAAGAATCCATCATGAGTATCGAGTTTAATAACCAATGCGTTTGAGATATCTCCCAAGGGAGAGGAATGGCCCCGATATAAGAACGAGTGCTGCTTCGAACTTCGCTCTCCATCTTCGCACTCGTTCTTATCTTTTAATAGTTTTATCCTGATATATTTACATTAATTTTTAATTAATACTTCATTTATTCATATTTTGTCAGTTTTTGCGCACAATATGACCTATTTATGTGTCGACGTGCCGTAAAACAACATTCATTCATTCATTCGTTCTTATATCGGGAACTATTTCTCTCCCGAGAGAGATATTTCCCGTATCTGAAAAAACACTGGTTGTAGCTTTTCTATTCCCAATATTTCCTATACAGTTAAACTTATTAAGTAATATGTAAAATAGGGAAATCTCACCCGAGGGGTCAGAATTGTCGAGGGTCTGCCGAGTTCCTGATTGCAATTCCGATCTCGAGGGTGAGGTTTCCCTATCTCACATGGATTATATTTCTCCCAGTATGTAAGGACGAAAAAATCAATGACTGCATTTGATTTGACGCTAGAATAAGGCGACGTCAACGTAACGTCATAGATCACATGTCATGTAAGATAGAGGTTTATTATATACCTATCAATAATAGGTCGAAACGACAACAACAACAACAGGACGGACAGTGCAAACAAACCGAGCTCTCAATAAACTCTATAAATATGTGATTCTGAGAATCTCACAGGGTAAGACATAGGCATAACTTGAATATGAAATAACAAGCAATTGGACATAGCGGCATAGCCTGTTGAAAAACTTAAAGCAATGTGCCTAAACTGAAATCGAAAAAAATCCTTTTCTGCTTATGTAGATATATATAGATATATAGACGCTGAAGTTTTTAAAAATAGCCAAGTCCGTAAATCTATGAGCTCATAACAGTAAATCGTCCCGCTGGTCGGTTTTCTGAAGTATACTGTTCAACAAAGGAAGAGGAACCCACCCCGCAGCCTGTGTCAATATCTGATGGCGACATCATGAAGATTTCAGCCAGCCTGAAATCTTTGCTTAGACCTGAGATTGAGGAAATCGTGATGTCGGCTATTACCTCGGCGTCTGAGAAAAAAGACCTTCGCGAAAGAGTTGTTAAGAAATATAAAAAGATCGGACAGGGAAAGTAGCATTCAAGGAGGACAGTAAACCACAAAACACAGAAAAAAACACGCAAACAGACAAACAAGAAGGCAAAAGCAATAATAAATGCAAACGACATCACAAACACAAAAAGGGTTGACAATAGGGCTACCGCCTTGGAACGGTCAGTGGCAAAGTAGGCACTGGGGGTTTAAACCGGTTCTAGGGTGCACCAAACCTCACATTTACCCTACTGTCATCCCATTAAAACAGGACAGTGTAAATAAAGAAATCCCCGCCATGATCTAATCTCTAACCAACAAGGCAGCATCAATAGGCAATATAAGTAAAACACAAATATGCTCGTGTAAATATAATACAAAAAAACAATAGCCTAGAAAGCCACAATGAAGGTACTCAATGACTTTGCAGAAGCCAGAGCAGTAAGAGAATAAACCATTAAGAGCACGACAAGAAAGATCATGGATAAACATCAAACGCCACCGTCCCAATGGGCTTTAGATAGGCGTCATCATAGGGTCCATAGCCTGTCCGGTCATCGTACAATTAAAGAGGAAAGCATAGTGGCGAACTGTAAAAGGGTCCACCACCAAGCATGCAGTGCGTTGCAAAATGATAGGGTCATAACCTCTTTTGAGAGGAAGTTGTCATAGCCCGGTGCAGGATAGGGCATACACGTTATACTCATTCATATTTAGTACAAGGTGAGCAATTACCAGAATGTATACCCTGCTTTGCATCGTTAACGGTCAAACACATCTTATTGGAATGTGTAGACTTTGATCCTATGCGTCAAAGGTACTACAATGTTAATACTATGAAAGAGTTATTTGATACTGTAGATTTTAGTCTTGTTTTAGATTTCCTAAAAGAGATCAGACTATATAATTCATTATAATGTGTTTTCATATATATTTACTTGTTTATATACCCGTTGACGGGCATTCGTTGATTAACATTACACCTTATCATCATCCTTTATTTTTTAATAGTTTTATCTTTTATATATTTACATTAATTTTTAATTAATACTTCATTTCTTCATTTTTTCTTCACTTTTTGCGCACAATATGACCTATTTATGTGTCGACGTGCCGTAGAACACCATTCATTCATTCATTCTTTTGAAACACTTTTTAACAAGTTTAACAAAGATAGTATGAACGTGATCATGACCTAGAATCTTACGAAGTTTATAAACTCGAACATTGTGCTGACGAGGTTGAGCAGTATAGTCGTCGAAATTGTCTGCGCATCACAAATGGTAAAGAATGTCCTCGTAAGAACACTGATAACATCATTTTGGATGTCGCAAAAGTGAGTGGCGCCAGTATTACGCAGGCGGATATTGATCGGTCACACAGAGTTGGGAAGCCTTCCGAAAAGCCAAGCGCTATTATCGTCAAACTAGTACCTACCATGATAGGGAGCGTTTATACACCACGCGATCCAGTTTGAAATATAGCAAATACCACGTCTGCTTCATAAACGAAGATTTAACAAATAACAGAAGCAAACTTTTGTTTGAAGCAAGGTCTCTAGTTAGAACGAACAAGCTCACCGGAGCTTGGTCGTCTGATGGGAAAATACTTGTAAAGGACACTTCAAGTAAAATCATGAGTGTATTTTCCTCCGAAGATTTGGAGAAGTTCCAATAGTGTGCTATACTGAACCGTGTTTTTTGTGCGTAACTATAGACAATATTTAGACGCCGTACTGCATTATCGGCTTTAATGGACCGTTTAATTATCGTGGAACATGAACCGTTTATTTTCACTGACAGCTTGCTACATGGACTATAACTCTTCCACGCTGAAATGTGTACGACGATTTTCGACTATATATTATATTTGCTATATTCATCTCAACGGACCGGTCAAGTCTCCAGCAATACATTTTATACTATATTCCTATTTTGAGACCTTGAATGAATGAATGTTGTTTTACGGCACGTCGACACATAATTAGGTCATATTGTGCGCAAAATTTGATGAAAACTGAAGTATCATTTAAAAATAAGTGTAAATATATAAAGATAAACTGTTAAAAAAAAAAGGGATGATAAGGTGTAATATAAACTATGTAATGTAAATCAACAAATGCCCGTCAACGGGCATATAAACAAGTAAATATATATGCGAACACATTGAATAGTCTTATATGTACAGTATGTGGTATTAATTCCATATAATTGAATACATATAATAGCATGTTCATACGTTGCCGCATGTGCCTTGCGTGCCTTTAACCACGACATTTAAATACGCATTCGTAGTTAGTGTACACATACAACACTATCTTGTTGTCTTTATTTATAGATGGTACTCGTATCAATTTGAACATGCTAATGTGCGAGTCTATGCTTTCGTATGGGAAACCATAACCGTCAAAATGTGGATATTTACAAACCATTCAATGACAGGTCATTTAATTCAACATGAAGTCATTTGATGAGGTACATATTGATTCGATGCGACGTGTAAACTCAGTTCATTCGTTAAAAAGTGAATGAATGAATGAATGGTGTTTTACGGCACGTCGACACATAAATAGGTCGTTAAAAAGTGAATTGATACGGTTCAAAGTGAAATGATACGGTGTACAATTTCAAACCATACGACGCAAAGTCATTTGATGACGTACACATTGATTCGATGCGACGTGTAAACTCGGTTCATTCGTTACAAAGTGAATCGATACGGTTCGAAGTGAAATGGAATGAATGGAGTTTTACGGCACGTCAACACATAAATAGGTCATATTGTGCGTAAAAACTGATGAAAGATGAAGAAATGAAGGATTATGTAAAAATTAATGTAAATATATCAAGATAAAACTATTAAAAAATAAGGGATGATATAGTAGTAATATACACTATATATGTAAATCAACAAATGCCCGAAAAACGGGTATATAAAAAAGTAATTATATACAAGAACATATTATAATGATTTATATAGTCTGACTTCCTTAAGGAAATCTAGAACTAGACTAAAATCTATAGTATTAAATCTTCCTTAAGGAAATCTAGAACTAGACTAAAATCTATAGTATTAAATAACTCGGTCATAGTATTAACAATGTAGTACCTTTGACGCATAGGATCAAAGTCTACACATTCCAACAATATGTGTTTGACCGTTGACCGTTAACGGTGCAAAGCTGGGTATACATTCTGGCAATGGCTCACCTTGTAATAAATATGAATGAGTATAACGTGTATGCCCTATTCTGCACCGGGCTAGGACAACTTCCTCTCGACGAATGGGTCTACTAGAAGAGCGCCATTCTCCGAGTAACGGTTTAATGAATGAATGGTGTTTTACGGCACGTCGACACATAAATAGGTCATATTGTGCGCAAAACTGATAAAAGATGAAGAAATGAAGGATTAATTAAAAATTAATTTAAATATATCAGGTAAAACTTTTAAAAAATAAGGGATGATATGGTAGTTATATAAACTATACATGTAAATCAACAAATGCCCGAAAAGGGGTATATAAAAAAGTAAATATATACAAGAACATATTATAAGGATTTATATAATCTGACTTCCTTCAGGAAGTCTAAAACTAGACTAAAATCTATAGTATTAAATAACTCAGTCATCGTATTAACATTGTAGTACCTTTGACGCATAGGATCAAAGTCTACACATTCCAGTAATATATGTTTGACCGTTAACGGTGCAAAGCAGGGTATACATTCTGGTAATTGCTCACCTTGTAATAAATATGAATGAGTATAACGTGTATGCCCTATTCTGCACCGGGCTAGGACAACTTCCTCTCGACGAATGGGTCTACTAGAAGAACGCCATTCTCCGAGTAGCGATTTAATTGAATGGAGTTTATTGTTAACTGACAAATCCCGAGCGGTTTGCCAAGAGTTACGAATATATGTGTTAATACAACTTTTAAAATCAGTATAAGGTAATTTGGAATTAGATATATGTTAATCTAATGCTGCCGTGGCAGCACTATCAGCTCTATCATTACCACGTATTCCTACATGGCTTGGAAGCCAGCAGAAAATAACAACATTATCAATTATAAGAGAATTGTACTTTTCTAAACGTTGAAGCACAACTGGGCTATCATGTTTCATATTACCCAGTGCTTGAAGAGATGAAAGGGAATCAGAAAAGATTACAAAATGGTCATCATCAGATTCCTGAATATAATTTAAGGCAAGTTCGATTGCCTTAAGTTCTGCTGAAAAGATAGAGGCCTTGTCAGGCAGGTGGCTCTTTATGCTGTGTTTGTGAACAACAGCTGCTGCAGCTACCTTATCTACATCTGGGGTTATTTTCAGGAAAGGTGACATATCTGCAACAGGCCTTTCCCCGTTTTCCGATTCAATGACGAGAAAACGAGGAAAGGACTGGTTGCTCATTGGTTCCTCAGTATCAGATTCTTGTTCCGTTTTTTTACGTTTATTTGTAGTTTGTGCGTTATGTGATGCCATGATAGGCGTTAAGAATTGACCCTCCACGCTTCTCACCCACCTCGGAGTCCAACAAGGGGACATTTGCTGTGGATATCCAACAGTCAAAATGCCAAGAATACGTAGAAGATATACTCATATAAAGCTGACGCATCAGACCCCCATTACCACCCAGCGGACATAACCCCTTAACTAAAAAGTCAAAGGGCCGCACCTATGTTCCGCCTAAAAAGTGGCATGAGTATAGCCATACAGCGTTTGGAAATACATGATTAACCCTTGCGCCACCGCCATAAACGACCCTGTATATATATTGTTTAAAGTAGGACAATATAAAAGGTAAGTAAGATACAGTGTACATGTACTGTCTGAACAATAAGGTCGGATCTCTTATAGCTGGCGTGACAAACCGATTGATCAGATCGGGTCAAATCTGACCGCCCGTCTAGTTGAAGTCCGGACCAAAGTTGTGTGTTGCAACTTTAAGATAACTACCAGATCTCCACGCCACTCAACCACCAGTACTCCCTTCTCCAACGACACGGGTCGCCACCCACGGTCCACAGGTGGGTTACATTTCGGGGGGGGGGGGGGGGGTCCTACCCCTCTCCTAAGTAACGAGCAGTCGGTTGATTCTTATCACCCCACCACCGACTGGGAGGGGGGGGGGGGGGTAAATATAAGGAGCATATTGTTGTAACTCTGTGCATCGTAACACTGACCGCAACAGCTTGCAAACCAGTTTTCAACGCAACAGTTCTGTGAGGAATGTTTTGATTCACAAGAATCGAAACTCCTCCAGAAGCTTTATCACCTTTATCACAGATATAGTTATACAATGAATAGTTTTAAAAAGATATCTTATCAGTAGTCTTCAAGAAAGTTTCTTGAAGACAAAATGCAACAGCGTTGTGTTTATTTAAAAGTAAGCTGATTTCATCGTAATTAGGTTTTAAACCTCGGCAGTTCCATTGAATGACCTTATTTGATTTTGATGTCACTAAGGCGGAAGTACGGGTATACGGCCTATGAATTTGACAGACCTTGGTGACTTTGGAGATTTTGGGAGTTCCAGATGTACTGGATCAACCTCCATCTCCAGGTCTCCAAATCTGTTGTGCAGTTCAATCGGATCATCAGATCCTTTTGACTGCTTCCCTAACCCGGGAGTTTTCTTTTTCTTTGCTGTCACGTCCGTGGCAGCAGTTCTGCTTGGTGACGAACTTTGGTTTGGTGGACTCTTGGTGGCACCAGAGTCCGTCGATTTTGAAATAGATGAAGTAGATGTAGTAGTTGTAGGAGTTGTTGAAGGTATATTTGAAGAAGTTGTAGGCTTGGAAGCCATAGGAGGTTTCGGAGCCACAGGAGGCTTATTTAAAAGGACCACAGTTTGTGAAGCTGACGCGGTTGTAGAGGAATTCTGAACAGAGTGGTAAAGTAGTAAACCCGTCGGAGCCTATTGGCCAGGTCACCACGGTCTGCGCCGCGATTGACCTGGTAGCCGGTTTCTCAACCCTACTCGCATCGGCATATGATTTGCCAGATGGAGTGGGCGGAGTAAGGCTCTCAACAAGTTTCCTAGCTTCAGGAAAGGAGATATTTTTTTCTATTTTTATTTTCTGAATTTCTCTCTCGTGTTTCCATTTCGGACAGTCTTTCGAGAAAGCCCCGTGGGCCCCCTTGCAATTAACGCAAGAGGCGGGATTGTTGCAATTAGAGAAATCGCTGTGACCCTGTTGGCCACAGCGCGCGCAAACGGCAATTCTCTTGCATCTTTCTCGATGATGCCCAAACGTTTGGCAATTGAAACATCTGAGAGGGTTTGGGATGAAAGGGTCTACTGGTAGATTAATATATCCAGTTTTAATCGAATGATTAATGAGAGACTCGTTTGGTACCTGGAGTCCAACAAACTGATAACAAAGTATCAAGTGGATTCCGGCGCCAACGAATGAATGAATGAATGAATGAATGGTGTTTTACGGCACGTCGACACATAAATAGGTCATATTGCGCGCAAAAAAATTATGAAAATGAAGAATTATTTAAAAATTAATGTAAATATATAAAGATAAAATTATTAAAAAATAAGGGATGATAAGGTGTAATATAAAGTATGTATGTAAATCAACAAATGCCCGTCAACGGGTATATAAACAAGTATAAATATATAAGAACACATTACAATGATTTATATAGTCTTTGAGGAAATCTAAAACAAGACTAAAATCTACAGTATCATATAACTCTTTCATAGTATTAACATTGTAGTACCTTTGACGCATAGGATCAAAGTCTACACATTCCAATAAGATGTGTTTGACCGTTAACGGTGCAAAGCAGGGTATACATTCTGGTAATTGCTCACCTTGTAATACAACAGACAATCGCATACGATACGATAAGAGAGCTGCAGCAGCTGTTCACAAACACAGCATAAAGAGCCGCCTGCCTGACAAGGCTTCTATCTTTTCAGCTGAACTTAAGGCAATCGAACTTGCCTTAAATTATATTCAGGAATCTGATGATGATCATTTTGTAATCCTTTCTGATTCCCTTTCATCTCTTCAAGCGCTGGGTAATATGAAACATGATAACCCAGTTGTGCTTCAACTTTTAGAAAAGTACAATTCTCTTATAATTGATAATGTTATTATTTTCTGCTGGCTTCCAAGCCATGAAGAAATACGGGGTAATGACAGAGCTGATAGTGCCGCTAAGGCAGCATTAGATCTACATATATCTAATACCAAATTACCTTATACTGATTTTAAAAGTTGTATTAACACATATATTCGTAATTCTTGGCAAACCGCCTGGGATTTGTCAGTTAACAATAAACTCCATTCAATTAAACCGTTACTCGGAGAATGGCGCTCTTCTAGTAGACCCATTCGTCGAGAGGAAGTTGTCCTAGCTCGGTGCAGAATAGGGCATACACGTTATACTCATTCATATTTATTACAAGGTGAGCCATTACCAGAATGTATACCCTGCTTTGCACCGTTAACGGTCAAACACATATTGCTGGAATGTGTAGACTTTGATCCTATGCGTCAAAGGTACTACAATGTTAATACTATGACCGAGTTATTTAATACTATAGATTTTAGTCTAGTTTTAGATTTCCTTAAGGAAATCAGACTTTATAAATCAGTATAATATGTTCTTGTATATAATTACTTTCTTATATACCCGTTTTCGGGCATTCGTTGATTTACGTGTATGGTTTATATTACTACCATATCATCCCTTATTTTTTATAGTTTTATCCCGATATATTTACATTAATTTTTAATTAATCCTTCATTTATTCATATTTCGTCAGTTTTTGCGCACAATATGACCTGTTTATGTGTCGACGTGCCGTTAAACAACATTCATTCATTCATTTATTTCATGAAAAACCTTGTGTCTGATGAACGAATGAATCAATGAATGGAGTTTTACGGCACGTCAACACATATATGAATGAATGGTGTTTTACGGCACGTCGACACATATATTGTGCGCAAATACTGATTGAATGATGATGAAATGAAGGATTATTTAAAAATTAATGCAAACATATAAAGATAAAAATATTAAAATATAAGGGATGATATGGTAGTAATACAAAGTATATATGTAAAACAACAAACGCCCGAAACCGGGCATACAAAAAAGTAAATATATACAAGTACATATTATAATGATTTTAGTAGTCTGACTTCCTTCAGGAAATCTAAAACTAGACTAAAATCTATAATATTAAATAACTCGGTCATAGTATTAACATTGTAGTACCTTTGACGCATAGGATCAAAGTCTACACATTCCAGTAATATATGTTTGACCGTTAACGGTGCAAAGCATGGTATACATTCTGGTAATTGCTCACCTTGTAATAAATATGAATGAGTATAACGTGTATGCCCTATTCTGCACCGGGGTAGGACAACTTCCTCTCGACGAATGGGTCTACTAGAAGAACGCCATTCTCCGAGTAGCGGTTTAATTGAATGGAGTTTATTGTTAACTGACAAATCCCAAGCGGTTTGCCAAGAGTTACGAATATATGTGTTAATACAACTTTTAAAATCAGTATAAGGTAATTTGGTATTAGATATATGTAGATCTAATGCTGCCTTAGCAGCACTATCAGCTTTATCATTACCACGTATTCCTACATGGCTTGGAAGCCAGCAGAAAATAATAACATTATCAATTATAAGAGAATTGTACTTTTCTAAAAGTTGAAGCACAACTGGGTTATCATGTTTCATATTACCCAGTGCTTGAAGAGATGAAAGGGAATCAGAAAAGATTACAAAATGGTCATCATCAGATTCCTGAATATAATTTAAGGCAAGTTCAATTGCCTTAAGTTCAGCTGAAAAGATAGAGGCCTTGTCAGGCAGGCGGCTCTTTATGCTGTGTTTGTGAACAACAGCTGCTGCAGCTACCTTATCTTCGTCTTTAGAGCCATCTGTGTATATATGTTGAAATTTACTGTATTTCGATTTAATTTCATTAAATTTGCTTTGAAAGAAAGTGGGGTCTGTACTGGATTTGTTACTATTACAAAGATCGAAAATAATTGTTGGTGTTTCCAAAGTCCACGGTGGAATTTGTGGTACTTTGTACTTGGCAATCAAATTTAGGTCGATTTCAGTGTCTCTTAATTTTGATTTAATACGAAGACCAAATGGTCTGATGGCCTTCGGTTTTCGATCAAAAAGAGGTTCACAACTAGGATTAAAGACATTATCGAAAGTTGGGTTGAAGGGTTAGATTTTAATTTAATGGCATATTGAAGGGCTAACTTGTCCCGTCTATGAGACAGTGATGGTTCATTAGCTTCAACATATAGACTTTCGGCTGGTGATGTACGAAAGGCACCTAAGGCGAGTCGTAATCCTCGATTATGTATAGGATCGAGCATCTGCAAGTATGACTTGCGAGTCGATCCATATACTATTGAGCCGTAGTCTAGCTTGGATCTGATAAGAGATCTATAAAGTTGTAAAAAGACATTACGATCTGCTCCCCAGTTAGTGTTAGCAACAACTTTAAGTAAATTAAGAGCTTTAAGGCACTTGGCCTTCAAGTATTTAAGGTGTGGTATAAACGTTAATTTACGGTCGAAAATAAGACCAAGGAATTTGTTCTCATCTACTACTGGTATTGGTGACCCATCCAGTGTTAGATGAGGGTCTTCATGATGTTTAAGTAATTGACAAAAGTGCATACAATTAGTTTTAGATTTAGAAAATTTAAAACCATTTTCATCCGACCAGGTCTGAAGTTAATTCAGACATTGTTGCAGTTGTCTCTCAATAGTGTTCATGTTTTTTGCACGATAACATATAACAAAGTCGTCAACATATAGAGAGCAATCCACACCAGGATTGATGCATTTAACTATACTGTTAATTTTTATGCTAAAAAGGGTGACAGAGAGTATGCTGCCCTGTGGCACACCCATCTCCTGTTCATGGATGTCAGAGAGGGTTGATCGGTGGTTCCACTACTCCGGCCTATAAAAGGCTCTGGGTATTGTTTAACCACTTATAGGATATGTTGTCTGCTTTTTAATTTAGTCTTTTGGCTGTTACTTGTGATACGCAGGCTTCATAACCGCTGCTCCCAACTAAATTCCATTATTTTTATTTCGCTCTTCGGGGCATTTAATTTTATTAGATACTGGGACCATACGCCGTACGACATGGGGAAGCATATAACTCCATGTCCACCGCCGTATGCATGCCATCTTTGGGATGGTTAAAATTGTGTACTGTTGATTTTATGAATATTGAGTTCTGCTCAACCCGGGGCTAGAGGGCGTGAGCGGTAGCCAGCATATTTCACTACCGCTCATGAACAGTCTCAATCAAACCGAGACTGCAATTTTTCGTATGTGTCGTGCTCGACCGTTTCCAAAGGTCCATTATCATCCTTTTTTTTTTTTGAACCCATTCGGACACGAAACTGTCTGTCCTCTAAGAAATTCTCTATACAAATTGCTAATCGACCTCTAAGACCAATGAATGAGTGAATGGTGTTTTACGGCACGTCGACACATAAATAGGTCATATTGTGCGCAAAAACTGACGAAAGATGAAGAAATGAAGGATTAATTAAAAATTAATGTAACTATATCAAGATAAAACTATTAAAAAATAAGGGATGATATGGTAGTAATACAAAGTATATATGTAAACCAACAAATGCCCGAAAACGGGTATATAAAAAAGTAATTATATACAAGAACATATTATATTGATTTATATAGTCTGACTTCCTTAAGGAAATCTAAAACTAGACTAAAATCTATAGTATTTAATAACTCGGTCATAGTATTAACATTGTAGTACCTTTGACGCATAGGATCAAAGTCTACGCATTCCAGCAATATGTGTTTGACCGTTAAAGGTGCAAAACAGGGTATACATTCTGGTAATTGCTCACCTTGTAATAAATATACCTCTAAGACCAAGTTCATGAAGATCATTCATAATACCGTACTTCCATGCAGTATCATAAGCTTTCTCCAAGTCAAAAAATACAGCGACTAGATGTTCTTTCTTTACGAAAGCTTCCCTAATAAATGATTCAAATCGAATGAGATTGTCTGTTGTGCCTCGTTGGCGCCGGAATCCACTTTGATACTTTGTTATCAGCTTGTTGGATTCCAGGTACCAAACGAGTCTCTCATTAATCATTCGTTCTATGGTTTTACATATACAACTCGTTAAAGCAATAGGGCGATAATTTATTGGGTCCGTATGATCCTTTCCAGGTTTGGGGACTGGAATAACGATTGCTTCCCGCCAAGAATCGGGGAAGTTTCCTATAACCCAAACCTTATTAAATATATCAAGAAGTGTAGAGAGACAGGTTTCAGGTAAATGTTTTAATAATTGATAATGGATATCATCAGGACCAGCTGATGTATCATGAGCCCTTTTAAGGGATTCTCGAAGTTCTTTGAGAGTGAACAGTTTATTGTATTTCTCCAAATTTTTAGACTTGAAATTCAGCTTCTTCTGTTCTTTTAGTTTCTTATTTTTTAGAAAATTTGGTTGACAATTTTCAGAAGAAGAATTTTTAGAAAAAGTTTCTGCCAAAGTGTTCGTAATATCTTTGACAGAAGTAATATCCTCATTATCAGTTTTAAGATGATTTACACAACTAGAATTACCTTTACCGTTTATTTTCCGGACCATGTCCCACGTCTTCTTAAGTGATGAACGAGAGTTCAGCCTAGTGACATAAGATCTCCAGGATTTCCTCTTGCTATCCTTAATAGTACGACGGGCTTTCGCACGAAAAACTCTAATAAAAGTATCTAAATTATTTTGAGTTGGCCGCAAGTTAAAAGTATTCAATGCAGCTTTACGATCGCTGACTGCTTTTTTGCAGTCATCATCGTACCATGGTTTATGTGGGCGTTTTGGATTTGCCGAGGTTTTTTGAATAGTTTGATCAGCTATATCATGAAGGGTTTTGGTAAAAAGTGCAGTTGCGTCTTCGACATCCTCGAAAACGGAAGGCTTTAACTGTTCCTCACAAAGAGATTGAAACGTATCCCAATCAGCTTTGCGAAGTTTCCATCGTTGCGTTTTTTCGAGAAGTGGAGGGCCGATATTTTCAAGAAATAAGGGGAAGTGGTCACTCCACATAGGTCGTCACCAACACTCCACGAAAAATCCATCAAGAGCGTTGGATCGCATATTGTTAAATCAATGGAAGAATGAGAGCCTGTAGCTGGATGTAAATAAGTATGTGATTTGTTATCATTAAAAAGACACAAATTATTTTTGGCTAAGAAATCCTCAACTTTCTTGCCTTTATCGTTTATATCCTTACAACCCCAAATGTAGTTGTGTGCATTAAAATCACACAAGAGTATAAAAGGTGATGGTAATTGTGCAACTAGGTGATTTAGATCTTTGAGGTCTAGTGAAGAACTGGGCGGTAAATATAAGGAGCATATTGTTATAACTCTGTACATCGTAACACTGACCGCAACAGCTTGCAAACCAGTTTTTAAACGCAACAGTTCTGTGAGGAATGTTTTGATTCACAAGAATCGAAACTCTTCCAGAAGCTTTATCACCTGTATCACAAATATAGTTATACAATGAATAGTTTTTAAAAGATATTCTATCACTATTCTTCAAGAAAGTTTCTTGAAGACAAAATGCAACAGGGTTGTGTTTATTTAAAAGTAAGCGGATTTCATCGTAATTAGGCTTTAAACCTCGGCAGTTCCATTGAATGACCTTACTTGATTTTGTCGTCACTAAGGCGGAAGTACGGGCTTACGGCCGTTGGGTTTGGTAGACCTTGGAGACTTTGGGAGTTCCAGATTTGCTGGATCATCAACCTCCATCTCCAAGTCTCCAAATCTGTTGTGCAGTTCAATCGTATCATCAGATCCTTTTGACTGCTTCCCTAACCCGGGAGTTTTCTTTTTCCTTGCTGTCACGTCCATGGCAGCAGTTCGGATTGGTGACGAACTCTTGGGAGGCTTCGTCGGATTTGATGAAGCTTTGGAAGAGTTCGTCGGCTTTGGTGGACTCTTGGTTGCACCAGAGTCCGTCGATTTAGGAATTGATGAAATAGATGCAGTAGGTGTAGGAGTTGTTGAGGATATAGTTGAAGGAGTGTTAGGCTGGGAAGCCACAGGAGGTTTGGGAGCAACAGGAGGCTTATTTAAGAGGACCGCAGTTTGAGAGGCTGAAGATGTTTTAGTGGATTCTTGAACAGAGGTGGGAATAGTAGCAAACCCGTTGGAGTCTATTGGCCAGGTTATCACGGTCTGCACCGCGATAGACCTGGTAGCTGGTTTCTCAACCCTACTCGTATCGGCATATGATTTGCCAGATGGAGTGGGTGGAGTTAGACCTTCAACAAGTTTCCTAGCTTCAGGAAAGGAAATGTTCTTTTCAATTTTAACTTTCTGTATTTCCTTCTCGTGCTTCCACTTCGGACAATCCTTAGAGAAAGATCCGTGGGTCCCCTTGCAGTTAACGCAAGAGGCGGAATTTTTGCAATTGGCGAAGTCGCTATGACCCTCCTGGCCGCAAAGGGCACAGACTGGAGCAGCTCGCTTGCATCTTTCTCTATGGTGACCAAAGAGTTGACAGTTAAAACATCGAAGAGGGTTTGGAATGAAAGGGTCAACTGGTAGAATGATATATCCAGTTTTGATGGTCTTTGGCAGATTTGGTGTGCTGAAAGTAAGCACAAAAGTATTTGTAGGAGTGAGTTTGCCACTCCGCCTCGTACTGATGCGCGTTACCTCAGTCACACCTTGAGATTTCAGGTTTTGGGTCATTTCTTCAAGAGTGCAGTGCTCCAGTTCCCTGGAGCGTACTACACTCTTTGAAGAATTAAGAGAAGTGTGAGGGATAACCTCAACAGGGATATTTACAAAAGTTTGAATAGAAAGGAGATTGTCAGAGTGTGATTTTTTGACACACTCAACAAGAAGTTTCCCATTAATGAGTTTTTTTACATCGGCGATGCCAAGTAAAGCCTTGGAGATGGCAAAAGGAGATAGTCTAGTGATAGGTTTGTCATCCTCTAGAGAGATAATTTTGAGGAATCGAGGCCAGTTTAAATGAGAGATATCCTCATCAGATTCTGATTCGGAATCTTCTCGAGATCGTTTAGAAGCATGAGTAGTTTTGTGTGCGTGTTTTGGTGCCATAATTGGCAATTGATATTCATTCTCCACGCTTCTCACCCACCTCGGAGGCCAACAAGGGGACATTTGCTGTGGATATCCGACAAACAAATGCCAAGAATACGTGAAGAGTATACTCACATAAAACTAACGCATCAGACCCCCCATACCACCCAGCGGACATAAACCCTCAACTAAAAAGTCGAAGAGCCGCACTTATGTTCCGCCTAAAAGTGGCATGAGTATAGCCATATAGCGCTCAGAAATACATGATTAGCCCCAGCGCCACCGCCATAAAGGATCCTGTCTACATTATGTTTAAAGAGGACAAAATAAAAGGGAGCAAGATATTAAACTAGAGGGATAGATGGAGATTTGAATTAAACAAGAAGCTAGGATCCCGTATAGCTGGCGTGACAAACCGATTGATCAGATCGGGCTAATCTGACCGCCCGTCTAGTTGAAGTCCGGACCAAAGTAGTGTGTTGTAACGTGGCGATAACTACCAGATCTCCACGTCACTACACCACCAGGATTCCCTTCTCCAACGACACGGGTCGCCACCCACGGTCAACAGGTGGGTTACATTTCGGGGGGGGGGGGGGGGGGGTCCTACCCCTCTGCTAAGTAACGAGCAGTCGGTTAATTCTTATCACCCCACCACCGACTGGGGGGACAGATGTTATATCTCCATTATGTGTTTTAAGATGATTTACAGAACTAGAGTTACCTTTACCACTTATTTTCCGGACCATGTCCTATGTCTTCTTAAGAGATGAGCGAAAATTCAGCCTAGAGACGTAAGATCTCCAGGATTTCCTCTTGCTATCCTTAATAGTACGACGGGCTTTCGCACGAAAAACTCTAAAGTTATCTAAATTTGTTTGAGTTGGCCGCAAGTTAAAATTATTTAATGCAGCTTTACGATCGCTGACTGCCTTTTTGCAGTCATCGTCGTACCATGGTTTATGTGGGCGTTTAGGACTTGCCGAGGTTTTTGGAATGGTTTGATCAGCTATATCGTGAACAGTTTTGGTAAAAAGAGCAGTTGCGTCTTCGACATCATCGAAAACGGAAGGCTTTAATTGTTCCTCGCAAAGAGATTGAAACGTAGTCCAATCAGCCTTGCGAAGTTTCCATCGTTGCGTTTTTTCGAGAAGTGGAGGGCCGATATTTTCAAGAAATATGGGGAAGTGGTCAGAAAATCGCTAGAAATTATACATATATCATTTATACGACCTCTCCTTGAATACGCTGACGTCATATGGGACAATTGCACTAAATACGAAAATGCCGATCTCGACAAAATACAAAATGAAGCTGCCAGAATAGCAATAGGCGCGATCAAGTTAGTATCTTTAAATGAATTAAACAAAGAGATTGAATGGGAATCTTTGGAATCGCGAAGATATAAACACAAACTTACCTTATTTTATAAAATGGTTAATTGCTTAACACCCCCATATCTTGCATCGCTAGTACCTACAACAGTTAGTGCAGCATCAGACTACAGCTTGCGAAATGCAAACGATCTTCAAGCTATTAATTCCAGAACTAGTCTCTACACCAACTCCTTCCTTCCTTCGGTTACTCGTGAGTGGAACAAACTTCCTTTCGAAGTAAGAAACTCTGACTCCATAAATGCACTAAAACATCACCTTAACCGTAACATTAATTACACGCCTAAGCATTATTACACAGGTCGCACCAAGTGTAGTTCGCTTAACCACACTTGTTCATAAAAAACATCATCGACTCTCCTTTATGTCGATGTGGCGGAATAGAAACTACTCAACATTATATATTTAACTGTCCATTGTACGACAATGCTCGTGCGATAATGCTGGCTAGACTTCAACCACTGTGCACAGTTTCACTAAACATAATATTATTTGGTGATTCCTTGGTATCACACGATATTAATGTCACTAAATTGGAAATTGTTCAGAAGTTTATTTTGTCAAGCAAACGTTTTTAACATTTTTCAACTTAAGAGAAGCTGCTACACTGCGTACCGAGAACAATATATGTTTCTTGGGTATGATGCTGTTGATAATTCAACAATATTAAAATGCTTTGCTTTATTATTTCTTTTTCAAACCTGTTTTGGACCCTATAACTAATCACTATTAGATGTATAGCTATATTACATTGAACACTTATAAAAAAATTCCACTGTGCAGTTTTATACGCCATTGCTATATGTAATTTATATGATACCTAGGAAAGGAACTCTATAAGCAACTGCTTTCGTTCCAATCCTTTTTCACATTTTGTATTATGTACATTTTCACAGATTGTATAAATATTGGAAATAAAATAAGTTTAAACCAATAATATATACATAGTACCTTCATTTTCTTACAATGGAATACAACAACCTGTATCACACTACAGGTTATCACTATGCTACTAAAATAGAATTAGTATCACTAGCTTACTAAAAATAGAACAACGGTTTTTCCAATGATTCAAGCAAGTTTTACGCCACTATACGCGAGAATTTCAAGACGACGTTACGTCATACAATCAATGAATGAATGAATGGTGTTTTAGAGAGGGTGGAAGAGAGGGTGGAAGTGACAGTGTAGCTGCTGGCTCTGAAATGTCCATGAGCTGTTCGAATTTGTTATGCAGCTCAATAGGGCCGTTAGACACCTTTGGCTGCTCCTTGTGCTCCCTAGTTGGAGAAGCACTAGGCTTTCCAACTTCCTTAGTTGGAGCAGCCTTCCAACCAGAGGAAGTATTAGGCTTCACGACTGGGGAACTACTAGACTTCACAGTCTTAGAAGAACCCGCTTTCCAATTCTGAGAAATTGACATGCTCTTGGCATTGCCAGAGCCTGCCGACTTTGTGTTTGATTTAAATGTAAAAGTTTAATTTTGGTTTGTTAAGTTGTGTTTGTTGACTTTTGTTTGGATTTGATACAGAGGAAGTATTCTTTGTATTTTGAATTTCTGGCTGTGGTTCGTATTGCGTACTTGCATCCCTGCATTGTGTTTGTGTTGCTGTTGTTTTGAGAATAGATGCGTAAGACGTCGGACTTGAAATTTTATATTTTTCTTCAATCAATTTTCTTGCTTCTGGAAAGGGAATGTTTTGTGAATATTTAACTGTTATGATTTCTTTTTCTTTTTTAAATTTTTCACATGATTTTGAATTTGCGTGATGTCCTAGACCGCAGTTGGTACATTTGAGGTCGTTAGGACAATCTGATTCGTTATGCTTGAATGCAGACTCGCCACATTTACCACAACGTTCTTCTTTAGTACACCTGGAGTTGATTCCCAAATGCTTGGCAGTTGTAGCAACGCAACGGGTTTGGGATGTAGGCGTCAACATGCAATTGCAGATATGCCACCTTTATTGTTTTTGGTAAGACGGGTGTTGCAAATGTGAGTATGATAGTATTTGTATTAATAATGTTATCATTCCTCTTTATGGTTATTCGGCGAGCTGCAGTTACCAACTGTGTGCAAGCTCGTGAATAATTTCGTCTTCAGGTACTCTGGAGAGATCCGGGCACCTGATGACACCTTTGGAGATGTTCATAGAGGTGTGAAGATAGCATTTTACTTTGGTGTTTAAAAAAATTGTGAGTGTTAATAAATTATCCGAATGAGATTTTTTTTCTGTTTCAATAAGGAGAGTTTTGTTTTTTAATTTTTTAATTTGTTTTACATGTTCAGCAATTGAATGGACAGTTTTCTCGATAACGAAAGGTGACATATCTGTAATAGGTTTTTCCCCGTTTTCCGATTCGATAATGAGAAAACGAGGAAAGGCTTGATTGATGACTGTTTCCTCAGTATCAGATACATGTTCTGTTTTTTTCCGTTTATTAGTAGTTTGTGCGTTTTGTGATGCCATGATGTGGCGTTAAGAATTCATCTTTCACGCTTCTTACCCACCTCGGAGTCCAACAAGGGGACATTTGCTGTGGATATCCAACAGCAAAATGCCAAGAATACGTAGAAGGTATACTCATATAAAACTAACGCATCAGACCCCCCATACCACCCAGCCGACATAACCCCTTAACTAGAAAGTCAAAGAGCCGCACTTATGTTCCGCTTAAAAGGTGGCACGAGTATAGCCATATAGCATTTTGAAATACATGATTAGCCCGTGCGCCACCGCTATAAAAGACCCTATCCATATAATGTTTAAAGTAGAACAATTTAAAAAGTAAGTAAGATACAGTGTACTGGTACTGTCTGAATAATAAGGTCGGATCTCTTATAGCTGACGTGACAATGAATGAATGAATGTTGTTTTACGGCACGTCGACACACAAACCGATTGATCAGATCGGGCCAAATCTGACCGCCCGTCTAGTTGAAGTCCGGACCAAAGTGGTGTGTTGCAACGTAGAGATAACTACCAGATCTCCACGCCACTCAACCACCAGGACTCCCTTCTCCAACGACACGGATCGCCACCCACGGTCAACAGGTGGGTTACATTTCGGGGGGGTTACCCCTCTGCTAAGTAACGAGCAGTCGGTTGATTCTTAACACCACACCACCGACTGGGGGGGGGGGGGGGGGGGGGTTGGAGAATAGATGCGTAAGAGGTCGAACTTGAATGAATGAATGAATGGTATTTTACGGCACGTCGACACATAAATAGGTCATATTGTGCGCAAAAACTGATGAATGATGATGAAATGAAGGATTAATTAAAAATAATGCAAACATATAAAGATAACAAAGCTGTCGGAGAACAGCGCAACTCGACTATTCGATTTTTCAGAGAATAATACATTTATTGCTAGTATATACCATCAGAATGAATGAATGAATGGTGTTTTACGGCACGTCGACACATCAATAGGTCATATTGTGCGCAAAAATCTATGAAAAAAGAAGTATTTAATTAAATTTAAAGTAAATATATAAAGATAAAACTATTAAAAAATAAGGGATGATCAGGTGTAGTATAAACTATGGATGTAAATCAACAAATGCCCGTCAACGGGTATATAAACAAGTAAATATATATAAGAACACAGTACAATGATTTATATAGTCTGATTTCTTTCAGGAAATCTAAAACAAGACTAAAATCTACAGTATCAAATAACTCTTTCATAGTATTAACATTGTAGTACCTTTTACGCATAGGATCAAAGTCTACACATTCCAATAAGATGTAATGAATGAATGAATGGTGTTTTACGGCACGTCGACACATAAATAGGTCATATTGTGCGCAAAAACTGATTGAATGATGATGAAATGAAGGATTATTTAAAAATTAATGCAAACATTTAAAGATAAAAATATTAAAATATAAGGGATGATATGGTAGTAATACAAAGTATATATGTAAATCAACAAATGCCCGAAAACGGGTATATAAAAAGTAATTATATACAAGAACATATTATAATGATTTATATACTCCGACTTCCTTCAGGAAATCTAAAACTAGACTAAAATCTATAGTATTAAATAACTCGGTCATAGTATTAACATTGTAGTACCTTTGACGCATAGGATCGAAGTCTACACATTCCAACAATATGTGTTTGACCGTTAACGGTGCAAAGCAGGGTATACATTCTGGCAATGGCTCACCTTGTAATAAATATGAATGAGTATAACGTGTATGCCCTATTCTGCACCGGGCTTGGACAACTTCCTCTCGACGAATGTGTCTACTAGAAGAACGCCACTCTCCGAGCAACGGTTTAATTGAATGGAGTTTATTGTTAACTGACAAATCCCAAGCGGTTTGCCAAGAGTTACGAATATATGTGTTAATACAACTTTTAAAATCAGTATAAGGTAATTTGGTATTAGATATATGTAAATCTAATGCTGCCTTAGAAGCACTATCAGCTCTATCATTACCACGTATTCCTACATGGCTTGGAAGCCAGCAGAAAATAATAACATTATCAACCATAAGAGAATTGTACTTTTCTAAAAGTTGAAGCACAACTGGGTTATCATGTTTCATATTACCCAGTGCTTGAAGAGATGAAAGGGAATCAGAAAAGATTACAAAATGGTCATCATCAGATTCCTGAATATAATTTAAGGCAAGTTCAATTGCCTTAAGTTCAGCTGAAAAGATAGAGGCCTTGTAAGGCAGGCGGCTCTTTATGCTGTGTTTGTGAACAGCTGCTGCAGCTATCTTATCTCCATCTTTAGAGCCATCTGTGTAGATATGTTGAAAGTCACTGTATTTCGATATAATTTCATTAAATTTGCTTTGAAAGACAGTAGGGTCTGTACTGGATTTGTTATTATTACAAAGATCGAAAATAATTGTTGGAGTTTCCAAAGTCCACGGTGGAATTTGTGGTACTTTGTACTTGGCAATCAAATTTAGGTCGATTTCAGTGTCTCTTAATTTTGGTTTAATACGAAGACCAAATGGTCGAATGGCCTTCGGTTTTCGATCAAAAAGAGGTTCAGAACTAGGATTAAAAACATTATCGAAAGTTGGGTTTGAATGGTTAGGCTTTAATTTAATGGCGTATTGAAGAGCTAATTTGTCTCGTCTATGAGACAGTGATGGTTCATTGGCTTCAACATATAGATTTTCGGCTGGTGATGTACGAAAGGCAACTAAGGCGAGTCGTAATCCTTGATTATGTATAGGGTCGAGCATCTGCAAGTACGACTTGCGAGTCGATCCATATACTATTGAGCCATAGTCCAGCTTGGGTCTGATAAGATATCTGTAAAGTCGCAAGAGGACTTTTCGATCTGCTCTCCAATTAGTGTTTGCAACAACTTTAAGTAAGTTAAGAGCTTTAAGGCATTTGGCCTTAAGTATTTAAGGTGTGGTATAAACGTTAATTTACGGTCACAAATAAGACCAAGGAATTTTGTCTCATCCACTACTGGTATTGGTGACCCATCCAATGTTAGATGAGGGTCTTCATGATGTTTACGAAGTTGACAAAAGTGCATACAATTAGTTTTAGATTTAGAAAATTTAAAACCATTTTCATCAGACCAGGTCTGAAGTTTATTGAGACATTGTTGTAATTGTCTCTCGATAGTATTCATGTTTTTTGCACTATAACATATAACAAAGTCGTCAACATATAGCGAACAATCCACACCTGGATTGATGCATTTTACTATACTGTTAATCTTTATATTAAAAAGTGTGACAGATAGCATCAGAAAACAAGGCTACAACAATGTGGTGTGGGGTTGGGAGCACAACATAACTATGTGTAAGAATTGACCAAAACTACACAGAAATAAAAAAAAATAAAAATTCGAGTTTTGAGTGGGGTGCGGGGTGGGGGTGGGAGTGGATGGTGGGAGGAGTGGGGGGGGGGGGGGGGGGGTGGTGAATAAAGAAACATATATGTGTAAGAATTGACTAAAACAACAAAGAAATATGTAAAAAAAAATCAAGTGGGGGGGGGGTGGGTGAGAGGCAGGGGTGGTGGTTGGTGTGGGGCGGGTTGGGGGAGCAGGGGGAGAGGCGGGAGTGGGTTGGGGGCGGGTAGGAGGGTGCAACATATATGTGTAATAATTGACTAAACAAAGAAATATGTAAAAAAAAAAAAAAAATTTCAAATGTATATATTTTACAATATAACGTTAGCATTTATTGACAGTTTTCAAATAGTATGAACGATATATGTTCACCGTTATTTGGAAAGCATGCGCCTGCTGATAGTAACGGTATATCTCAACTTGATAAACGATATAATAATAAAAAACATTGTTTGACAATGAGTGCTCTTTAAAACGTGAACAATTTTATTTTGATCTGAATAATTACCGATACGATAGATCTGAGACTAACAGAGTTAATATGCTTTCCTCTTTAATTGTACGATGACCGGACAGGCTGTGGACCCTATGATGACGCCTACCTAAAACCCATTGGGACGGTGGCGTTTGATGTTTGTTTATGATCTTTCTTGTCGTGCCCTTAATGGTTTATTCTCCTACTTCTCTGGCTTCTGCCAAGTCATT